>JAODAL010050761.1:0-27168 GCA_025379985.1 Phyllomedusa bahiana
CAAAAGTTGCATGCATTCCAAACTGATAGCGATAAAAAGTGCACTTCAGGCCGCAAAAAATGCCGCCTCACTGTACAAAAAAGTTATTGGTTGCACAAAACGGCGCTGCGGCACAATTGTCAAAAATAGAAACTATTTGGAGTGTTTTTTACGATACCAAAACAGAACGGAAACCCTACATGTTTGGTATTGCCGGATGCGTATCAACCTGTAGAATACAGAGAACACATATTTACCGAAGATTGAATGTCGTAAAAGCAAAACACCCGCAAACATGGCGAAAATGTTTTGTTTTGTTTTTTTTTTTTTTTATAATTTGTCCCACTTGGAATTTTTTTTGCCACTCCCCAGTATATTCTGTAGTACAATGAATAACACCATTAGAAAGTACATCTTGTCTCGCAAAATAAAAGCTCTTATATGTCTATGTAGGTGGGAAAATAAAAAAGTTATGGCTCCGGGAAGGCGAGGAGGGAACAACTAACGTGTCAACAAAAAAACGCCCGGTCCTTAAGGGGTTAATCTAATGTGAATGCTTATGTTATCCATTGATGTATGTGTGCAGGTATACAGAGTTCTTGTCAGTGCAGACATTGGACAATTAAAGGGTCCGAACGGGTTAGATGAAAATCTCTAGTTATTGAACATCCCTTATTGTGAGGCGTAGAGGTGCGGCACGTCATTGACTAGACCCACGCCTTTCGAGCAGATGCTGGAGGTAGGGTTGTCATGGGAATAATAGCCTGTTGTCTGTACATCCGATAATAAGGCATTTCATATGGCACATTCATTGCCGCTCGACCACCTGCTGGTTTGTCATGTTAGACTTGATTCGCGCGCACCTCCTTCCATATTCACGTTCCAGGCAGAAGAATTTCCATTTCACAACTTTCCTCAGGCACCTTCTCAGGAAACTTGGACAGTTGTCCTCCTACATACAATACTAATTGGTTTCCGGGCGACCATTGCTTGCAGAGTCCATAACTGCTAATTGGTTCTGTATCCCCGAAATGGTTACCCAGTATAATGATATATGTAACGCGATAGCTAATGCAAATAAAGGGTGGCCTTCTATGTAACATCAAAAAGAGCTGTATGTCCTATTCTGAGTTTTTTTGGGTCATGGACTTTATACACAGTGGAGCTGAAAATGGGGCCCTCACCTGGTGACCAAAGGCTGATGCTCATCTGCACTGCACTGTACTGTAGAGAGGTGCTACTAGGCCGCTCGTCAGTGCTTGTGTCTCACTAATACAGATTTACAAGTAGATTGTTCGTAAGGCTATGTTCACACGGCTTCAAATGGGACGTATCTCGCCCCGTATTTTCCGCCGTACTGCGTGAAATACAGGGCGAGATACGTCCCAGTCATTACGGTAATCCACAGTTCTCATAGAGCACTATGGATTACGTCTCCTCTCCCTGCTTTATGCCGCTCGGGGAGATAAGTGACATGTCAATGATTCACGGCGTATACGCGCCGTGAATAATGAATGTCTATGGGGACGGCGGGCTACTGGCCCCCGTCCCGCTCCCCCCCCCCCCAGCACACGGCATAATTGCAGGCGAAATACGTCCCGCGGCCAAAACCTCGTACTCTCCTCGCCGCAAACTCGCGTCTCCCGACGCTGGGTGTGGTCACGGCACGGGTGGGGCGCGACTTGCGCCGAGGGTTTGCCCCCATACAAATTAATAGGCAGGGGAAATCCGCAACGCCAGCCGCGGCCTAGCCGCGCAGTGTTGCCGCGGGTGTCTGCGCGGCTAGGCCGCGGCTGCCGCGCTGAGGACTCGCTGTCAAGAATTGACAGGAGAGTTCTCAAACACACGCGGCAAGGCGGCGGCCCCCAAAGCGCGACCAGACCCGTGGCGTGTGATTATTAATGCGTTTTCCTGTAGGAAACCATGTTAATCAACTGGACGCGATTTGGACGTGGTTTTGGCCGCGGAAACCGCGTTGGAACCCGCGGCCATAACCGCGTTCAAATCCGTTGTCTGAACATGCCCTTATAGTTGGCTGGATCTTCCAGAACATCACGTGTCACAGATCAGCAGTGTTTAGTGGCATTATATGGAGAGTCTGGTTTCAACATACAATTTCCCAAGAAAGACTATTGTATATTTTATATAGTGTGAGAGATTACAGTATTGCTCATAAGTGAGTACACCCTTAAGTGTAAATGGGCAAATTGTGCCCAAACGGTCAATATTTTGTGTGGTCACCATTATTTTCCTGCACTGCCTTAAAGAGGTTTTGCCATGAAGTAAAAATGACGTGTGAAGCTTACAAACTCAATAACAAACATTTTCGCCATTCATCATCATTAAAAATTCTGCACCGTTTTTGTTTTAGATGCTCCTTTAGTGATCCATTGTTTACAGCTCGTCTCCAGGGGATACGACCAGGGCTGAGAGCTCCTCAGTCCTGGTCGCACATGCTCAGACATCACCTCTCCTCTCAGACAGCTACCACAGGTGCTGTCACTCCACTCCCATCCTCTGTACGCCTTAGTAATTAGTCAAACAGTGCAAATAAATATAGAAACCTGAATGAGGTCTGTGCATTGATAAAGAGAAAAAAAATCCACAGGTTTGGTTCCTGCAGGGATTTCAACCTAGGACCCTTGTGTCTGGAGGTAAAAACTTTACCTCTGAGCTACAATGTAGTGATGCATGGCTCTATACATAAACAGACCTTTCTTTGACTAGAGAGGGGAAAGGCCTGGTGATGTCATCCTGCTGGGTCACATGTAATTCAAACAAATAACACCCGCCTCCTTCTGAGCACACAGAGCTGAAGAACAGGATACAGGAGGTATGAAATGAGACTGTGGCAAAACCCTTTTAACTCTCTTGGGCATGGAGGTCACTAGAGCTTCACAGGTTGGAGTCACTGGAATTCTCTTGCCTCCTCCATGACGACGTCATGGAGCTGGTGGATGTTACAGACCTTGTGCTCCTTCACCTACTGTTTGAGGAGGCCCCACAATTTCTCAATAGGGTTTAGGTTTGGAGACAGCACCTGTTACCCTTTTTCCCTGTGTGTGTGTTGATAAAACGGTTTGGGCCCTGCAATTTTCTTGTATTAAATAGAAGCACGACAAACCTTTAAAGGGGTTTTGCCAGAAAGTGAGTTCCTTATCTCCTTACCCAGTAAGGGTAGATATATAAACAAATCATGCTGAGTCATGAACTGCAGGGGTGAGAGGGAGGGGGTGAGCAGAGAATAAGGAAGCAGGGAGCGTCTCAAAAGTTTACTCAAATAATAACATTACAACAGACAGACTCTTACACTGCACATATCTCCCCAGCCCCTAGAAGGCTCATTCATGTTCCCTGTCATCAGAGAAGAAGAGCAAACACACAAGCGCGGCCAGATCAGCTCCTCTGGTCGTGTCTAATGTAAACTGTCAGGAAACTAAGGGGGAATTGGCATTGCTGTAGCTCTGAGGCTTCACTTTTTGTAATCACATATATTTAGAAAAGTGATTAAATACCCATTTTGGAGGATCCCACGTCAACATTACATCGTGGCAAAACCCCTTTAAAGAGAACCTGTCACATAGTTTTTGCCCCCCTTGCTGAGGGCAGCACAAGCTAGTGTCAGACCTGCTGTTTCCAGTACTGTGTCCCTTATTCTGTAAGATGCTGTAGTTTTCGTGTATTTAATGCTCAAACCTGCAGTTTTCAGCCAGAAGAGTCATTCAAAGAGTCAGTTTTTTTCAAACCCGGCCAATCGGAGGCTAGCCCCGCCCACCTCAACTGATAAACCTATTACTTTTAATAGATAGAAACATGTGAATAACTTCAGTGGGTGGGGCTAGCCTTCGGTGGGCGGGGCTAACACCTGCTCATGAATGAGATTTGAGGGGTAAATGCCCTAAAACTGCTGCATCTTACAGAATAAGGGGCACAGCGCTGGAAACAGCAGGTCTGACACTAGCTTGTGCTGTCCTCAGCAAAGGGGGGCACAACCTATGTGACAGGTTCTCTTTAAGTATGGCTGCAGTCAGCTAGGGCTGCATGCCACCGGTGATGGTCGCGAACATGACCTGTTGGGTTTATGGAGACGGCTGGTGCAGGTGGTGTGTCCCAAAGCGACTACATTCACTTTTGTTCCCATATGATGAGCTCTCTGGGTATAGCATGTTTTGCAGCCCGGGTAGCTTTGTAGCCCAAGCCTTATGGTGGCCATAATAAGAGCGCAAAACAAAAATCTAGCTCTGTTGAACCATAACTTGTCCAAGTCCAGTTAAGCAGAACAGTCTGAAATCCTCTTGCAGGGGTCGTGAAAGATGAAATGCATCTGTATTAGGCCGCCTGGGAGGCTCCTTACTGTCAAGATCTAGGGGTTACTGCAATAACCTCAAATTTCCACTTGAATTTTCGCCTTTTTGATTTTATTGTAATTGGGTCGAATGTGTGTACGTCATGCACGTGATATAATATTACCTGTTTTATTGTGATCCCCCTTGGATACAGCAGTCAGGGGATCGTCCGGTGCTTTGTAGCATAAAATCAGTCCAGCTTTCCCATAAATAGAAATATGTGCACAAGTAAGAAAGTGCTTCAGGTTTCAATGTCCCCTAAGAACATAATATATTATTGTTCTAGTGCAGTTTGATGCCTGGTAAGTGTTTTGGGGGCAAGGAATCTCATCCTCCTCTTGGTGGAGACCTTTGTTTCGGCGCCAGCGCGGTTTATGTGCAGGTCGTGCTTTCCTGGTCTCTTAATGTTCTTCGTACCCTTGGTTTTCTCAGCTCACACCTTGTAAAGAAACTAATGAGCGCAGTGCATCCTGCTGACCCACATCCCAACCCCACGGTTTTATGTTTTTTCTTTGCTTCTAAACTCCTCCCGCAGGAACTGCCTTCTGACTGACCCATCTCTTATGCTACTTGCAGGTTTGAAGAATTGGTGAAAAGGTTCAAGGTTGATTATCATGCCGGTGGCTCCACTCAGAACTCCGTTAAGGTGGCACAGGTTAGTTCTAGGGTTATCTCTGTCCCACATTTTATATATATATATTTTTATATATATATATATATATATATTTATATTTATATATAAAATATATATAATTTATATATATATTTATATTTATATTATATATATATATATTATTTATATTTATATATAATAAAAAATATATTTATATAATATATTAAATATTTATATATATATTTATATTATATATATATATTTATATATATATTTAATATATATTATAATATAAAAAAATATATATATATATATTTATATAATATATATAATATTTATATAATATATATAAATTTAATTTATAAAATATATATATATTTATATTTATATAAAAATATAATATATAATATATTTATATATTTATATATATATATATTTTTTTATAATTACTTATATATATATTTATATATATATTTATATATATATATATATATATATATATATTTCTATATATATATATATATATTTATATATATATATTTATATATATATATATATAATTATATATAATGTATATAATATATTATATATATATATATAATAATATATAGATATTTATATTTATATATATATATTTAATATATAATATTTATATATTTATACATATTTATATTTATATATATATATAATATATTTATATATATATATATATTTATATATATATATATATTTACATATATATATATATATATATATACATATATATATTTTATATATATATATATATATTTCTATATATATATAATTTATATATATATATATATATTTATATATATATATATATATTTATATATATATATATATATTTAGATAGAGATATATATATTTAGATATATATATATATATTTATATATATTTATAATATATTTATATATATTTATATATATATTATATAATTTATATTTATAATATATATTTATATAATTTATATTTATATATATATAAATTATATATTTATATTTATATATATATATTATATATATAAATTATATTTATATATATATATATATATATTTATATATATATATATTTATATATATATATATTTATATATATATATATTATTATATATATAATTTATATATATATATATTTATATATATATATTTGATATTTATATATTATATATATTTATATATATATATTATTATATATTATAATATTTATATATATATATATTTATATATATATATATTATATATAATATATATATTTATATATATATATATATTTAAATATATTATATATATATATATATAATATATTTATATATATATATATGTATGTATTGGCTCTAACATTTAATTGAACACTTAGCAAATCAGCTGCAGTCCCAGAAGGTAAAGTGATTATCCAGGAGTTTAAAGATTTCCTACAACACTATAAACAGCATTTATATTGAAAAGTAAAGATATTCCACTACCTTCCTGTCTGTCTTTTTCTTTTGCCTAATTATACACCTCCTCCCGAGACATCACTCCTGCCCTGATACAAAACACCAGTGACTGTCTGTCCGCTGTCTCTGACATCATGTCCTCTCTCCATCTGAAACTAAACCTCACTAAAACCGAACTTCTTGTCTTTCCACCATCTTCTAACCAACCCTACCCTGCTATCTCGGTCTCAGTGTGTGGCACCACCATAACTCCTAGGCAGCAGGCCCGCTGTCTTGGGGTAATACTAGATTCTAATCTGTCCTTCACCCCTTATATCCAATCCCTTGCCCGCTCCTGTCATCTGCACCTCAAGAACACTCCAAAATCCGTACTTTTCTCACTGTGGAAACAGCTCAACCCTCATTGTTGCTCTTATTCACTCTCGTCTTGACTACTGCAACTCCTTGCTTATCGGTCTCCCTCTCTGCAAACTCTCCCCTCTGCAATCTGTTCTGAATGCAGCAGCCAGGCTTGTCTTTCTCTCCAGCCGCTATACTGATGCCTCTACCCTGTGTCAGTCACTGCACTGGTTGCCCATCCAGTACAGAATACAACATAAACTCACCACTCTCACCCATAAAGCTCTCCACAGTGTTGCTCCTCCCTACATCTCCTCCCTCATCTCTGTCTACCACCCTACCCGTGCTCTCCGCTCTGCTGATGATATCAGACTACATTCCTCAATCATCCGAACCTCCCATGCCCGTCTCCAAGATTTCACACGTGCAGCACCGGTCCTATGGAATATGCTACCGCGGGGCGATCAAGCACATTCACAACCCTCACAGTTTTAAGAGGGCCCTGAGAAAACATCTTCTCAGCCTGGCCTACCAAGATCCCTAACTGCTATCACACCTGTCACTCCCTACACTAGGGCACTCACAGGCACTTATCTGTATATAGATGTACTGTCAGGGTGGCTGGGTCACCCAATTTCTATGTAAACCACCTCTTATTTATGTAACATGGCTGGACCATAGTAAACTGAGCACTTCTTAACCCTTTGTCTCACCCATACACCATAATAGATTGTAAGCTCTCGCGAGCAGGGTCCTCATACCTCGTGTCTCATTTGTAAGTTCTTTTAATGTGTAATGTCTGTATGTACACCCTCTAATTTGTAAAGTGCTGCGGAATATGTTGGCGCTATATAAATAAAAATTATTATTATTATTATTATTATTTGCCTCCTTATTCATCTATCATAAGATCCACTTTTTGCAGTGAAACTTCCTGCGTGTGGGAGTGTCAGTTGTTCTTCAGTATCTCTTTCCTACAAGTCCCAAACTGCATTGCAATCTAGGACTTCCCTCCACCGTTAATCACTGCTAGACATTGTGCTGACGTAAGTGTGTAATTTCCCCCTCAGCTCTGTACTTGTTGACATAAGGGTATGTTCACACGGCTTATTGTGACACGTATAGTACGTGCGCGCAACATGTTGTGTGTTTTGACATGCATTGTCAACGGCATGGAAATGCTGCTAACAATTGACATTGTATTATACGCGCGGGGAGATTACGTGTAATCCATAGCTCTGTGAGAGCTATGAATTACCCTAATTGCCGCACACATTTCGCCATGTATATAGCGCAATACGTGGTAAAATACGCGCGCAATTACGCTCTAAAATAAACTGTGTGAACATACCCTAATAGTTAGGACCTGTGAATCACTGTGTAAATTGTACAGAGCTGAATGTGATTATATTAGAGTAATTACAGGGGAGGTGGAACAGTTTGTATATCTTTGAGCCCTGCTGGCAGGATTTACTAACAGAAATGGGAGCAGAGGACAGCAGCTCAGAGCTGAGAGGTTGTGTATCGGGGTCATGAAAATGATGACTGATTCACTTGCAAACTACAGACTGGAAAGAGTGAATGCAGCCATATCGCGTTCTGCTCTTGGTCATGCACACTACAGGGGAGTGTTGCTGAGCTGAGCCTGTTTTCAAAGCACACCCACTGAGTGATGATAAAACGTTCATTGAGGCCATGTGATCAATGAACATCAAATGGTTTGCAGGAGGAGGGGAGGACAGGGCACTTTGCCTGGTTTTACATAGAAGGGTTGATAAATAATTTTTAGTAGTATAATGTTGTACCGTGTTAGCCATAGAAAGTAGTCGAATAGTGAAGAAATCAGGCGATACCTTTTAGAGGCTAACTGAGTATATTTGATAATGAGCTTTCGAGAGGACTAGCTCTCTTCTTCAGACTGATGTTATACAACAAACTGAAAATACACAGACTTTTTTACACACAAGACATGGATCTTCAAAGGATCTTAGAATTCTTAAAAATAACCCAATGCAAAATCTAGGTACAGCAGTTATTTACAACCTGTCAAGAATTAAACAGTCTGGAAACTTGTGAGGAGTGACGGGAGTGATCAGTAATTATTTCTCTTATCTTTATGTGCAATCGGGGGAGATTTGTTGCACTCACAGTTCACACATAGCTTGACATGAAGCTGGCATGAATATTTAACCCATTTTGCAGAGTTTTAAATTTTTGCATTAATTTATATTCCCATTCCTTCCTCTCCCTCAGAGTCTTAAAATCTCCCATTAAGACCGTTACCTGCAAAATAAATAAATAATTTTTAGTAAGCATAAATTACCAAGTTTAATATAATACCGTTGTGAGCCCTATAACAATGTAAAAGACAATAAGATTAAAGGGGTGTTATCGTTTGAGCTGCTCGTGCTATTCAGCTAATTTTGTCAGATTGAGTTTGAAATCCAGGGGCGTGTCTCTCCTGTCAGCAGGCGTGTCTCTCGTCCCAGGAGGCGTGTCTCCCCTCACTGAAGAACTGTGACATCATTTTGTTTAAAGCAGGGGATGCAGAAGGTTGTCTGGATATAACAGCTCTGTAGCCTCCTGCCTGCTTATGTCTGCAGCCTTGAGGCTCCAAACTCCAGCAAGCACCTGTCATATGTCTTAGTTTACACAGAACTGAAAGCCAGCAGCTGTTACTTCTAATGGTGTCCATCCAAATTGTACTGACAACAGGCAGAGAACTTTACTCAACTACAAATGTGAGCTTCAAGTAAAGATCTCTGCTTGCTGTCAATGACATGTAAGTGAAAACAATGGGGGGGAAAGTAAATCAGTTTTGAGAGAAGGCCCTGCTCAGCTCGTAACTAACTTGGGCTGGTGGTGCAGAGGTAGAGCAGCGGTAGACTATTGCTTTTACAATGAAGGGGTTTGGAGTTCGAGTCCCTCACAGGGTATATTTTTTTTCACCCCTAAATTCTACACATATGTAGAGAGACCTAAAATATATATGTTAATCTCTATAATGATATATATATACACATACAGGGCTCCCCTATATCATGTCTCATCCCCCAGAATATATGCATTGTATCACGTATGTTGGAAGTGCTTGGTGTGACTGTGAGGATGGGACACTATATAGGGGAGCTATGTGTGTTTATATGAATAAAATTATATATGTCTACACATATATTTTCATATCTTTACATATGTGTACAAATTTTAAAGAAAAAAAAACAAAAACTGATGGGGCTTCAACTCCCAACCTCTGTCTTGGAGGGCTAATCACCTAAGCACTGTACTATATAAGCAGCTTATACAGATGCAGTGTTGAATCCTTATGTTATACACTACAGGTGATGACGTCATAAGGAGGCGGGGCTTGCATTAGGTCTGAGGAACAGAACGCCGCATTTTCCAAGTAGCAGCTTAAGGACTGGATCTGTGAGGAGGTGAATCAACCTCTTGGCAAAAGCCCCTTAAACAGGCAGTAATTGCCCTGATCCTTCACCTATAGCTGGGAGATGTACATAGAGGCAGCAGACCTTGGTTTCACTATCGATTTTAACAGCTCAGAGGGGAGTAAACACAGTGTGCGCAGGCAGCCAATCACAGCGCAGGGGGCGTGGCCGGGGCGTTTCCTGTCTAGGGGCGTATCCCAACAGGCTAAATGAAATGTCAGCCAGCCAATCACAGTGCAGGGGGCGTGTCTAGGGTGCGAGAATCGACCAGGGGGCGTTCTAACCAGCAACAGCAGAAATAGAAGACAGATTTACAGAGATGCTCATATCTGTTAAACCAAGTGACAGAAGTAATGCAACCCAATTACAAAAGTGCTTATTTTTACTGTCCCCATAATCTGAGACATGATCTTTGTAACGATAAAACCCCTTTAAAGGGCTTGTCTCAGAGATGGACTGTTAAGTGCAGATCCCACCTCTGAGATTGCACCTGTCGTAAGAACAAGCACAGAAACCGTTTTGAATAGAGTGGTTGCCAGTGAGTTCTGACGACAGCCCAGCGCCATCAATGTCGGTGGTAGGAATACCCCTTCAAAATGCAACTTGACCTCAAAAGAAGACCAAGTGACTAAGACGTAGCCATGAAATGTCTTCCATCTACTTAGCTGTGTGAGCATTCTGTAATTCCAAAACCTTATACTGGGGAACACAACTGGTGACAGAGGTGTTAGAACCTTTTTTGGGTGGTATATTGATGTTGTAGATTCTGACATTAGTTTCATGATGGGAACACCCCTCAAAATCACCAAGACAATCTGGAAATTGATGCAAATTATAGTGGAGGTAATGTAATTTGATGCTCTGGTTTCAACCAGGTTTACAAAAAGTCAGCATGTTCTCCATAGCTAGCGGCCGTAAGGTAGTTCACATGGCTACTATGGACGCTGAATTTTCATTTATTTTTACTTGTAATTTAGCGCCTGCCCCCATAAAATTGACATATCAATGCCGTAAAGTATAGGATCCCTTGTGCGGCGTTTGTGCTGTTGAAATGCCGCACTTGCAAGCATGTCATTTCAACAGCGCAATAAACTTGTATTGCAGCCGGTACCTGTGCGCACCACAATACGCCATGTGAACCCCGCCTTATGATGTCTGCAATATAAGAGTCTGTTCACATGCAGTATTTCAGTGTGTAGTTGCGCTGCAATACACCCAACATGGGGCCGGTAAATAGATTAATTCGTAGCTCTCATCGAGAGCGATGATGATCTGTTGTGTTCCCCCCCAACGCGTGTTGCGCACTGGAAGAAAAAAAGTGACCTGGGGCAAGTGGAAGTCTATGGTGGCCGGAACAGCGTTTTTGAAGTACGTGCTGGCCAGCGCGTACTTCTAAAACAACAGTTGTCTGGTCTCGTTCCTCCTTTTTTCCCCTTTTCATGCAGTCAAATGCAAAAAATGTGTACATTTTCACCATTATTTTTATTGCATTTTGCTAGTGCCTTCCCGTGCTATATAGTTTGTATTGCTACAGATGAGCTTTAAATTTAATTATCAAGTGTCTTATCATGCCCGAGAGCCTGGAAATCCTGGAGGAAGTGTTAAACCCATTATTCAGCTTTGTCTCCTGGCAGCGACCTTAGTTTGTAACTGCAGGATCCTGCCCAGGAGAGAGGAGAGTGCCAGGAAGAGATTGCAGTTTCGCACTGTTGTGTATTAAAGCAATAAAAATATTATTATGGCCGTTGTAGCGGATTCTCTGTATTGGACCAGTCAGCCAAAGTACATATGGTATGAACGATGATAAGTAGTTTACATTGAACTCAATGAAAACTGAATGGAACATTGTTACATACGTATTTTACAAACGTCTTGTGAAGATGCGCTTATTATTTCACTCATGTTTTCATGTTTAACAAATTTTTTAAAGATTTTTTTTATTTATGTTTAAGTTTTCTATATCGCTTTCAGTATTTTTTTTTAATTCTGAAGTCCTGCAGTTTTTGCTTTGCCCACTAGGCCTAATAGTCTGACACTTCCTGTTCTGTAGAGAGATTTTCAGTAGTCTGCTCATTATTAGTACAAGCAGGGTTACACTGAAAGGATTCACCATAGACTAATGCCTCATGTTCTGTAGAGATCACTTATCTGCAGTCTCCTCATTATCAGCACGGGCAGGGTTACACTGAAAGATGACCCCAATGTGTATAGATAACACAGGATCCACCATTGACTCTGTCTCATGTTCCATAGAGATCACTTCTCCACAGTCTCCTCATTATCAGCACAGGCAGGATTACACTGAAAGATGGCCCCAATGTGTATAGATAACAAAGGATCCACCATAGACTAATGTCTCATGTTCCATAGAGATCACTTCTCCTCAGTCTCCTCATTATCAGCACAGGCAGGATTACACTGAAAGATGACCCCAATGTGTATAGTTAACACAGGATCCACCATTGACTCTGCCTCATCTTCTGCAGAGATCACTTCTCTGCAGTCTCCTCATTATCGGCAGGTTAACACTGAAAGATGGCCCCAATGTGTATAGATAACACAGGATCCACCATAGACTAATGCCTCATGTTCCATAGAGATCACTTCTCCACAGTCTCCTCATTAGCAGCACAGGCGGCCCTCCAGCTGTTGGGAAACTACAGCTCCCATCATGCCCACTGTTATAGATTATATAAATGTATGATGGGAGTTGTAGTTTCCCAACAGCTGGAGGGCAGCAGTTTGAGACCCCTGCTCTAAATGTTGTTAAAAGCGGCTCGGGCTCATATGCTCTTGATATGCTAAAGCTCTGTACACTGTGTAAGGCTAGGTACACACGGCTTAAATGCAGGGCGTAATTACGCCTCGCAATTACGCCGTGTTGCCGGGACGGGAGCGGGGGGCCGGCACCTCGCTGGCCCATAGACTAGCATTACCAGCGGCGCGTATACGCCGCTAGTAATTCACATGTCACTTATCTCCCCCCGTGGCGGATTGTGCGAGCGGGGCGAGGAGAAGTAATCCATAGTTCTCTATGAGAACTGTGGATTACCGTAATGACTGGGACGTATTCCAGCCATAATTTGCGCACTACGGCGCGTATTTACGGACTGAAATACGTCCCATTTTAAGCCGTGTCAGCATGGCCTAAGGCTTCTTTATTTAATTGTGTACAAAATTAATAAACAATTTCTTGGTTAAAAAAAGCAGCTCAGGCAAGATGGCCGCCCCCATAGTCCTATTCAGACAACCAAATTGAGAAACCTGCAATTAGAATATGAAAGCGGCGTAAGGAGAAAAGAAAATGTTTCAGTGTCTTGCTTTAATTATAAAAAATAAATAAATTGATGACAAATTCCCTTTAATGGGGGGCCTGAGAACTTCTCCTTTTAGGTATTAAAGGGGTTTTCCATTGCATAAGAAAATGATCAAGTCCCTCCTTTTGTTGTGTTGTGAGTTGCTGCCTTTTTTGGTGCGGTTTGTTTAGTGCCAGTATCTGTGTAACTCGATCACTGTCCATAAATCAGCGCAGTCGCAGTTTCCCGTCGGGGAGCGCTGACAGTACGTTTTTTTAAAGTCTGGAATTCCGATCCATTTATTTCACGTCTATCTTGTTACATTCCTGCTGGAATTTCATTTTTTTTTTCTAGTTTTGTCCATCCCCCCCCCCCCCCCTTTTTATTCCCCACACCTCACTTCATCACTCACACATCAGTTCTCCTAGAAAGCATTTGTACCTGGGAACCTTGCCATCCTGGATACAGCGAGCCATGGCTGGGGCTGTCTGCAGTCATGGGAAAAAGCAGTATAAAGTTATATGGATTTCCTTTCGGTATGTTTACGCGAGAGCGTCGTGCCAACTAAACCTTCCATAGAATAATTGCTATTTATTTTCTAAATCCGTGGTATGAAGTGAAGGGGCGCATGCATTTTTCCAGGCAAACTCAAATTTAGTTTGTGCTGAGACGATGTGGTAGTACATTGCTTTTATCCTAAAATAGTTAATCAAATTTTTAATTTTTAAAGGGGTTTCCCATCCCATTAGATTCCAACACATAGGCAAAGATAAAGACTATAACCAAATACATTGCAGTTCTGATTTTGCTTTATTTCACAGTTAGAACAGTTCTTAACTCCTGATTGTGTACAGAAGGTTTCCTAGGTTACCGACCACCTCTCTGCTCTAGCAGTGGCCAGGATGAAGCTGTGACATCTCCTATTGTGACTGGTGGATCCTGTGTTATCTATACACATTGGTGTCTCCTTTCAGTGTAATCCTGTCCCTTTCGAAGCCACTCTTGCCTCTCACCCAGCCAACCAGTAAGTTCTACACTGCACGGACGAGGGGCAAATACCCCGAAACAGCTGTCTGTAGTTGAACTTAACTGGTTTGGCTCAAATACCTTTCACATTGCTAGGCTCCTGTGAGCTACATGTGAACTGAAGAGGACTACATCCAATAGAGGGCGCTGTGGAGCTCCTCGGCTCTTTACCCATAAGCCTTTGCTTTATGCAAAACAGTCAGTGAGGTCTGAATGGCAAGTAAATCCTCACACCAACCAATTTATTGGTTCCTCTCCTCAAGGTGAGATCTTTCCCCTTTAGAAGCCACTCTAAACTAAGCAACTGCCTCCTGTGCTGAAGATCAGGCCTCCAGCGGATAATTTTTCACTTTTAGCCTATTTTACAGACTACTTGGGGAGTACGGAGGGGCCTAATCTAGCCGTACACTTAGTTATTGACCTAAAAATTCATATCTGGTGCTTGGCTACAGCACTGGGCTCTGTTCATGGACAGGAATGTTTCTGATCTCATAAACCTCCTATTTTGTTGGTCTTTGACTTAAGGTGGGGAAAATAAGTATTTGACACACTGTCGATTTTGGCAAGTTTTTCCAACTACAGAGAAAGAAAGAGGGCTGTAATTTTTATCGTAGGTTCACTTCAACTGGCTCCTGCGAGCTACATGAGGATAACTACATCCAATAGAGGGTGCTGTGGAGCTCCTCAGCTCTTTTCCCATAAGCCTTTGCTTTATGCAAAACAGTCAATGAGGTCTGAATGGCAAGTAAACCCTCACACTGACCAATTTCTTGGTTCCTCTCCTCAAGGTAAGATCCTTACCCTTTTGAAGCCACTTGCCTCTCGCCCAGCCAACCAGTAAGTTCTACACTGCACTGATGAGGGGCAAATACCCTGAATAGAGGGCGCTGTGTAGCTCCTCGGATCTTTACCCATAAGCCTTTGCTTTATGCAAAACAGTCAGTGAGGTCTGAATGGCAAGTAAATCCTCACACCAACCAATTTACAGGTCCCTCTCCTAAAGGAGAGTTCTTCCCCCTTTTGTTTTGATAATAAGCAAACTGCTGAAATATTTGCCCTACAGAACAGGAAGTGTCAGACTATTATTAGGCTTAGTGGCCAAAATAAAAACTACAGAACTTTAAAAAAAAATAAATAAATATTGAAAGTAATGTGAAAAATGAAAAAAAAACCCAAAAAAAAACAACCATAATTTCTTTAAAAAAAAAAAAAAGGTTGTCACATCACTCCCTGCGGTTTGTCATCAGCAGCACAGGAGCTTGTTTCTTACTTACAGGCAACTTTAACCCTTAGGCTATGTTCACACAGGTTAAAATGGGGCGCATTTCTGTCAGTGTTTCGAGCCATACTGCACTCAATTACAGGCGAAATGCGTCCTAGTCATTATGGTAATCCAAGTTCTCATAGAGAACTCTGGATTACGTCTCCTCTACCCGCTTGGACAAAACGCCGCGGAGGGAGATAAGTGACATGTCAATTGCTAGTGGCGAAAACGCGCCTCCCCCCCCCCGCTCCCACCACCCCCCCGGGGACGAGCGCGCCCATTATGCCGTGTGAACAAAGCAATACAGCGTTGTATCATTTGGTTAAGGCCCCTCCATGTGCCTATAACAGACTCAGCTAGGGATAGCAGAGCTGAAATTGGCAGTCTCTGCTGTGGAACCACCCACAGCCCGAACAGGAAGTGGGAGCCTGAAGCTGTAGAAGCGCCCACAGCCCGAACAGGAAGCGGGAGCCTGAAGCTGTAGAACTGCCCACAGCCCGAACAGGAAGCGGGAGCCTGAAGCTGTATAACCTGCCAACAGCCTGAACAGGAAGCGGGAGCCTGAAGCTGTAGAACTGCCCACAGCCTGAACAGGGAGTGGGAGCCTGAAGCTGTAGATTTAGATTTATAGGAGTTCCGATTACAGTCCCAGACGGTCCCAGAGTTAGAACCTGCACCTATCGGACATTCACGGGATATGCTATTGATATACTCTCAATGTCCCTTTTAAAGGGGTTGTCTCACTACATTGATTCGTCTTCCCTCAGTCCTGTTTTCTTGGTTTCATTTTGAATTCAGGGGTTTGTTCACTGGCTTCTACTAGGCTGCAGTAGAAGCCAGGTCTGTAGCTATAGCAACCAGTGCTGGCAGCCTATCAGGAGAGATCAAACAGGTCTGTAGCTATAGCAACCAGTGCTTGCAGCCTATCAGGAGAGATCAAACAGGTCTGTAGCTATAGCAACCTGAGGAGCTGATGCAGCCCATACAAGAGGGGATATCTAGAAATAGGTAGGACACTGTTAATGGACATATATTGCAAAGTGACTTGTTTTTGCAAGATCTTTAAAATAAAAAACAATCCTTATAGCGAGACAACCCCTTTAAGCTGTAATGATGATCCAGCAGTTGTATGTACATGTTTAAAACATTTGTTTTTGATTTTCTTTTTTCTCTTTGTGCGGTATAAATAATGTTAAAGGCATTTTCTGGGATTTAATAAAGCTTGTTAATCCTTCAGGACACGATTAAACATAGAAAATAAAAATCATACTTGCCTCCTTGATGCTCCCAATCAGTCCAATGTGCCAGTCTGTACACCCCGGCAGTAGCATTTCATCGGTCACGTGACAGGTGCAGCCAATCACAGGCCATGTCGTCATATGCACATTACCGCTATGGATTAAATGGGTTTTCTCACCATGCTGTTTCCCAGTCACATCCATCTTCTCTTTACTCTGCTCTCCTCAGTCCCTAGGTGGTTCTGTAGCAGTGATGAACATATTTAGCTTCTCTCTAACTAGCTGAGCT
This sequence comes from Phyllomedusa bahiana, assembly GCA_025379985.1. Lineage (NCBI taxonomy): Eukaryota > Metazoa > Chordata > Amphibia > Anura > Hylidae > Phyllomedusa > Phyllomedusa bahiana. Next base: position 17,290 of record JAODAL010050761.1, read on the forward strand.
GTGACACTGACAACTACATGTTATCTTCAGTAAACAAAGCAAAGTGTTCTGAGGAGTGAAAACAATGGCTTTATCTGAAATAAAAGCTGATCTTTTTAGAGATAGTCTCCTCTGGATGAGCTCTCCCGACCATGGTGACGTCCCTCCCTGGTCTCTGCTCTAACAGCGTTAAGCTGCGTTTATACGTCTAAGGGTATGTTCACACGTTGTACTACACCGCGTACAGTACACACTGCAGTACATTGTGTGTCTCGGGAGCTCGCGCTGAGCAGCATGTACTCCTGCGGGTGGGGGGCGGGTTTGTGGCAGACCGCCAGCCCCATAGACATAAATTACTACATAAACATGTCACTTATCTCCCCGCGCGTACAATACGATCCTATTGTACAAGCGAGGAGGCGTAATCCATAGTTCTCGAGGAGAACTATGGATTACTGTAATTTTGCCGTATATCTCGCCCGTATTAGAGTGCAAATACGCGGCGAAATGCGTGCGGAAGTTACGCCATGTGAACATACCCTTAGACCAAATACAGGTTGGGAAATCCCGACCGGTATTTGGTCTTTTTTTGGCACAGATTTTCTATTAATGTTAATGTAAAAGGTTCGTCTTTGGTTTACAGACCGCTTTCAAATCCAAAAAACTACTGTAAAACCGACGGAAAACCTGTGCTGTGGGGTCAAGCCCTTATGGTCAGGAAACCATAGAAACCTGTGTGCCCTCATGAGAGCAGATAAAATCTCTGATCTCCATGACTAAATTAAAATAAAAACAATAATATATTAAGAAAAAGTCTTCAATTATCTGTCCCTACATGTTGAAAACTAATCTTTGCAGGGAGAAACCACTGTAAACAATGTCCGAAAAGAGTAAGGGGGCGTTTATCCGACCGGTATTTGACCACTTTTCGTACTGTGCACACGGCCGCAGGGGGGGCAGCTTTTCTCTGTGGTTTGCGGAGAAAAGCCTTCCCCCTTCACATAGATCTGTTCATATTCTGTCCAAAAACCGGTCAGAAGAATGAACATGTTCTATGTTTTTTGAACCGCTGGGCGGAAAACCCTTGCAGTGGGAACCGCTGGGCGGAAAACCCTTGCGGTGGGGACCGCTGGGCGGGAAAACCCTTGCAGTGGGGACCGCTGGGCGGGAAAACCCTTGCGGCGGGGACCGCCGGGCGGGAAAACCCTTGCGGCGGGGACCGCCGGGCGGGAAAACCCTTGCGGCGGGGACCGCCGGGCGGGAAATCCCTTGCGGCGGGGACCGCCGGGCGGGAAATCCCTTGCGGCGGGGACCGCCGGGCGGGAAAACCCTTGCGGCGGGGACCGCTGCACTGATTTTCCATTAAGGTCTGTATAAACGTTTTTCAGCCGGTTTTCAAAACCAAGAATCGTGAAAAACAGTGCCATGTGGACATGACCTAAGATTTTGGGGTAGTCTTACCCCCAGTCAGAGCATGGTTGTGGCTGATGGGGGTCATACCTTTTTAGCTGTAGGTGTAGAATTCCCATACATTTCTGTGCATTGCATACAATAGGGGATATCATGGTCTGTATTTTCTAGCTACAAGTGGATTTTTCTCTTATACATTGCGATATTAAAGTGAAGAATAGCGATCGAGCCTACATGAATTTTCCACGGCCTCCCTCTGTAGAGAGTTCTTTATCTCCGTTCACAGATGAAGCTGCATAAATAGGCATCAAAGTGATCAGCATAATTAACCTGCTGCCATTACATATGCTTCATCAAAATAATTATTAGTTCTTTTTCAAATCAAGAGTACAGCTTGTGCACAGACCCCAATGCAAGCTGGCAAGTGCGAGCTAGAGGGAGGCTTGCTGGATAGAAACATAATGCAAACTGATTTGGCATCCCCTTCTCATTCCCCAGTGGGGTCCTTTCTGCACTGCACATGCAGATTGTAGACCGCTCATGTGTTGCTGATGACCTGATCTGTGTATTTTGATCATGGTAACATTACCTTTTCTGTTATGCTGGTATTTTCATAGTTGATCAGGCAAATCCATATCTGCACTGTCCCTTTAAAGGGGTTTTACCACGAAAGCATTTCATGTCTGTTTTTTCCTGCTTCAGCTTTCAATGTGCTCAAAACGGGGGGCGTGTTTGAATTGGATATCGTGACCCATCAGGCTTGACATCACCATGCCTTTTCCCACGGTGTGTTCACTCTAGTCAAACAAAGGTCTGTTTATTTGGAGAACTGTGAGTAGTTACAAAGTAGCCGTGTGGTTAAACATTCTGCCTTTCGACATAGGGGTCCTAGGTTCCAATCCATATAGGAGCCAAACATAAATTTTTTCTTTTGTCTGAATTGCACATACCTAATTGAGGTTTCTTTTTTATTTTTTTTTTATTTGCACTGTTTGACTAATTACTAAGGAGTACAGAGGACAAGAGTAGAATGACAGCACCTGGGATTGAACACTCGCTCAGCAGCGAGTGTGTGTGATTACTAGGCAGGGAAGATTTGCAGTAGCTGCCTGAGAGGAGAAGATGTGGCTAGTACTTCTGCCTTTCAGCATAGGGCTCCTAGATTCAAATCCTTATGCACATATCTGATTGAGGTTTCTTCTTTCGTTTTATTTTTTTGTAGTGTTTGGGGAGTTACTGATCAATCACTGCAACAATTGCTCAGCATCGAGTGTGTGCGCTTACTAAGGAGTACAGAGGACAGGAGTTGATTGACAGCACTTGGGGTTAAGCTCTTGCTCAGTAGTGATGTGTGTGATTACTAAGGAGTACAGAGGACAGGAGTAGAATGACAGCACCTGGGGTTCAACACTCGCTCAGCAGTGAGTGTTTGTGATTACTTAGGACTACAGAGGACAGGAGTAGATTGACGGCACCTGGAGTTGAACACTCACTCGGCAGCGAGTGTGTATGATTACTAAGGAGTACAGAGGATGGGAGTAGAACAACATCACCTGGGTTTCAACACTTGTTCAGCAGTGAGTGTGTGTGATTACTAAGAAGTACAAAAATTCATCTGGAGGCATCTGTTTTAAAGTGTTTGCCCCTCATCAGTTCTGAGTAGAATACTGGTTGGCTACATCTAGAGCCTTTCACCTAGCCCACTAGTAGTATTCGGTTTTGCACTGATGTGAGGCAAACGCAACAGAGCAGCTGTCTGCAGATTAATTTCTGGTATGGCTATGAACCCAGTCATATTGCAAGGCATATTGGATGAGACTTGAGGAACGCTGCATCCAATAGGGGACACGGCAGAGTCCCAGCTCTTTTTTCCATGAGCTTATTTGAATATACTTAACTATAGTTGGAACCAGAAGTTTCCATACACTATATAAAAAGCCCCATCTGCAGGTTTTTCCCCACTATCTGACATGAGATCAGAATAAACCTTCCCCGTTTTAGGTCAATTAGGAACCAAAATTATTTATATTTGCCAAATGCCAGAATAATGAGAGAACATTTTTAAGGCATTTTATTACTTTCGGCAAAGTCAGAAGTTCCCATACACTGGGATTACTGTGGCTTTAAACCATTTGGGACCGCCCATATGATGAGGTCATGTTTTTGGAAGCTTTAAAATACAGGGCCGGATTGCAACGAGCAGCCGGCAAAAAGACTTTTTTGTAATGGAACTACACCTTTAAGGATGATGAAACTGAGACTGGCAATGGTAACATGACGTCGGACTCTGATATAGAATCTGACGATATTTTATCCTCTGCCGTGGATTTTGCAGTCTGATTTCGTCCAGGCTTTTAACATTGAATTGTACTAGAATCCGCCGTTATATGGCAGATCGTTGAACATTTTCTAAGTTTCTTTTTTCTGTTTTTTTAAGGCCCTGCAGTTCGGTTTTGAAATCCGACAATAGAAAATCCGAGCTGTGACGACTATAGCTTGAATTTTCTATTAAGGTCAGTAGGGACTGGTGTATGATGGGATTTTTTGCAGATTTTAAATACTGAAGCCGCTTACAAATCGCACCAAAAACCAGTTCCCTGTAGACAAGGCCTTTAAAGGGGTTGTCTCGCTACAAGGAATAGCTTTCAAAATGTAGGGAACACTAAATGAAGAAGTTTTCCATTTATATTGCGTTGTTCATCTTTTTTTGTTAAGGAGCTACAAGTGATTTTATCACACTCTGAGGGCTCTCAGGTTTCCCAAGAGACCATCCTGTGTACTCCTTCTCCCCTGCTGTTTGTTCTATCTGATAGCAGGGAGTGACTTCTTTACACAGGTGGTAGCCTGCAGTGAGAGCTTGTGTGTTATTTGATCTTTCAGACAAAAGACGGTAATTACTCTACTGTTTACATTGGCTCAGAAGCTTCTCTGGACCTCAGAGAAGGTAATTTATTTACTCTAGACTGATAAACAGAAGTCTGAATACACGGAGCTCATGTGCTAATTACAGACAGCTTGACCAGGAAGTGACAGAGCAAAGCAGCATTATTTCATTCATGCATCCTATGAAACTTTAAGATGAGACAACCCCTTTAATGTTGTTCAGCCTCTTATTAGCACATCTTTAATTTTGCAAGTCTAGCACATATGCAATCCAATTTTTAAAGGGGTTTTCTCACTACAAGATTAGCTCTCAACATGTAGAGACAAGTAATTGATGACTTATTCAAAATACCTTGATATTTTGATATGACCTTAGTCATAAAATGAAATATTTTATCTGCTCTAAGTGCACACAGATTTTTATGGTTACCTGACCATAATCTCCTTTCCTGGAGAAGTCCTCAACTCTAACAAAATTAGCTGCTGTTTACAGACCAGCCATTGTTTCCACTTCTCAGAGCATCTGTAGCTTTGTTTACTGAAGATTAGCTCTTCTGTACTGCTCTTTGTAATGTCTCAGCTAGTTACAGAGAAGCTAATAGCAGCTATAGAACCATCCATAGCCTGACTTGACAGCGAATGAAAAGCCGCCTGTGACTGAAGCTGCATGGCGAGAAAACCCTTCTAATTTAGTTTTTGGGTGTGGTATTCCAAATTCAAATGAAAGTTAGAAAGAATCAAAGGGTGAATTCACACGGCTTATTGCTGGGGTATAGTAGCACGTACTGCTACAGTGCACTGTGCCGGCCCTCCTTTACTTGTGTTGTCCCTCGTTGCATTGTGGCGTGTCACTACTTTCTCCCGGCGCGCAGTTAGGCTGCTTGAACATACCCAAAGATAAAGTGGCTAGTAGAGCAGAGGAGGTTGAAAAAAAAAATGTGCCAAATTTTAATGAAGTCTTGGCAGCTGAATACTCTGTTCCTTCCTAATGTTTAAAGGGGTTGTCTCACTACAGGGATCGCTGCTTTTTATCTTAAAGATCTTGCAAAAACAAGTTACTTTGCAATATGTGTCCATTACCAGTGTCCTACCTATTCCTAGATATCCCCTCTTGTATGGGCTGCATCAGCTCCTCAGGTTGCTATAGCTACAGACCTGTTTGATCTCTCCTGATAGGTTTGCCAGTGCGGTTTTGCTATAGCTACAGACCTGGCTTCTACTGCAGCCTAGCAGAAGCCAGTAAACACGCCCCTGAATTCAAAGTGAAACCAAGAAAACAGGGCTGAGGTAAGGGGAATCAATGTAGTGAGACAACCCCTTTAAGGACTTTGTAGGACATTGTAGTAGCTGCTGGTTTTTCTGAATTGACTTTGCCATATTTGTTTCGGCTCTAGGTCTCCATTCATAGACTGCTAAATGCTGTATTTTTATTTCCCATTAGTGATTAGACTCCCAGCATTCTCTCCATGTTCTCATCTTTTGTGTTTATAGCTCAGTACAGATCTGTGTCTCTATGGTGACAGACCACAAACCAACCATTTGTAGTCTGATCTTGAAGTCCTGCTCCCTTTCACGTGTGCCCTTATTTTTCCCAACCTTCCAGTAAGTGTCTTTGCAATAAAATGGAGGACAGATGGGGGTGTGACTGCAGGATGCGACTATACAGGGGTTGTTAGTAGTTTGACCATGTAGACGCGCTGGAACTACGTATTTAGATGGCTAGGAAATTGTTGAAGACGACTGGTTTCATTGTGGTGGCAAAGATTTGCAGTACATTGAGTTTCTCAATAAGCTATGTCCTGTCATGACGTTGCAAGTCCTACACTCCTTAATGGGGTTATTTTGCTACAAAGATGAACTTTAAGCATGTAGGGAACGGTAATGGAAGACTTGTTCCAAATACATTGGTTTGTATTTTTTTTCTTGCTTTTTTTGCTTTGTTACGAGATTTTATCTACTCTTAGTGCACACAGGTTGACTTCTGATAGGAAACAATCTAGAAAACAATATTTGGCTTTGCACATCCAAAAAGTTTTTTGACAAAAAAACGAGCATAGGTGCACACTGGTGTGGCAACAATATACATACACATTCCAATATCAGCAGCACACTATCAAGTAAAGAAACTATCAAAGGGGACATAGGAACTTTTGAAAAAGCATTTGTGCTATTTAGGATACATAAAATTTTTTGGAGGTTCTTAGTTCACATTTTTGATCAAAACTGCTTAAGCCCACCTCCCAATCAGCAAGGCGACCTCAGTACAGGTGGGAACCTACACTAATGTTACCTCTCTTTTGGGGTCTGTTCAGACCTCCACACTTAAGGGAGTGAAGGCACCAGCTACTACGTACACTGCATTTATTTAAAAACCTGTGAAGGTGGGTGGAGTGCGATAAAACAACCAGGAGGCAGCCACTTCTCCATACACATGACTCCTGGTTGTTTATCTCACTACATTGATTCACTTACCCAGCCCTTTTTTCTTTTTTCTTCTGTTCCGGGACGTTTTTTACTGCCTTCTACTACTGCGTAAAGCCAGGTCTATAGCTGTAGTGCCATTGCGGGCAGCCTCCCAGGAGAGATCAAACAGGTCTTAGCATAGCAACCAACGGGACCTTTTCAGCAAGATCCAACAGGTTTTAGTTAGAAACCATGGGGCAATTATATAGGGATCAAACAGGTCGAGCTATAGAACCAATGCTGGCGCTTATCTGAAGATAAAATGGGTCTGTTGCAAAAGAAACCCATGCGCTACCCGTCTGAGGACCCAAAAACAAGTCTGTAGCTATAGAACCCAGCACTGGCACCTATCGGGAGGCCCAACAGGTCTTAGCTAACAACCATGCGGGCACCCTTTCCGGAGAATCCAACAGGTCTGTAGCTATAGCGACCAGGTGGACCCCCTATCGTGGGGGATCGAACGGGTCGTAGCTATACGCCCTGAGGAGCTATGCAGCCCATACAAGAGGGGATATCTAGGATAGGTGGGACACGAAAAATGGACATACAGAAATTTGCATGACTTTTTTTTGCAAGATCTTTAACAAAAAAGCAGCGATCCTTGTAGTGAGACTACCCCTTTAAGGTGTCTCTTGATGTTAACCTGTTTCATGCACTGATGGGCTTTTGCCATCTTTTATATGACTATTAGTAAAAGTTACATTTTATTATGCATTTCTAGGAGGGTTTTATTTTCTCTCTGTGTTGATTAAACAATTAAACACGCCAGTAAGTGAGCAAGAAAAAACCGCTCAAGGATTAAGAGCTGCCGTACCACACACTATGCGTCTCCATCCCTCCCTGCCAACACCCCCTCAATTGGGAGGGAGAACCTTTTGTAATGTCTGTAAAGTAGAACAGTGTGTCCTACTTAACGCGGTGCCCCATCTGCCGCAGATAATTAGACAATTATGTGAGATAGGCTCATTGCCTTAGTCTTTTGTGCCGGGCACAATTTTCAATGTAAAAAGCAGAGTGTGTGTGGGGGGGGGGGGGGGGGGGGTGACACTAGTCACAGATGTAATACCCTAAGAAGCTTGGAAAAGAGGGAGGGGGACACATTTGTACTAGTGCATGGTACAGACTGTTAATGTTCTGTGCATTGTATGGCGGGTAAAAAAGGGCCGAAAAAGGAGCAGTTCACCTCTGATTTGTCAATAAAGAAAAAGGCCCCGGGTTTCGTCCCTCCAGGTGCAGCCGAATAATGGCGTTTCTACGGATTTTTAGAAGCAGTATAGGGACTGCTTTGCCGCCTTTATCGCGATATAGGAGGAAGGAAGGGGGTTTGTATTTAAAAGTCATTTCTCCGGCAAACAGCTGTCATTTTCAAGCTCGGTCGCCGGCTGACAGATATCCATAAAATTCATAGCAAGGCGTCTCAAGGGCGCCCGCCCTCTGCTGCTCCGCTGGTATTAGATCAGGATTATGGGAACTTCTAAAGTCTCAAACCACAAGCCCACCTCCATCACACGTCTCTAGCGCCCCCATTACTGGAGAAAAATCAAAGACCGGTATTGAGCATTATGTTTCTCCTTGTTCTTGTGATATGCAAACGACCGACTTACACTTAAGTAACGTGGGGGAACTTGCAAAAAAAATTCTGAAATCGTAAAAACCCACACCGGTGAGTGAGTGTTCACTCTCGAGTGCTGTCATTCTACTCTTGTCCTCTGTACTCCTTAGTAATCGCACACACTCACAGCTAAGAGAGTGTTCACTCTCAGGTGCGGCTATTCTACTCCTGTGCTCTGTACTCCTTAGTAATCACACACACCCCTGTGGGTACACTCTAAGTGCGGCTATTCTGCCCTGTCCTTGTACTCTTTGTAATCACACACACCACGGAGTGGGTTCACTCTCGAGTGCTGTCATTCTCCTTTTTCCTCTGACTCCTTATAATCGCACACATCACAGCCAAGAGAGTTTCACTTCAGGGGCGGGTATTCTATCCTTGCTCTGTACGCTTAGTAAAAATTCTGCACTATTTTTGTTTAGGCTGCTCCCTTAGTGATCCCACGTGTAAAACTCTCTCCGGGGGAATACGCCCAAAGGACGAGACTCCTTAGTCCGGGCCCCGAAACTTTCTCAGACATCACCTCTCCTCTCAGGCAGCTAATGCCATTCTCTTTCCTGCTTAGTAATCACACACACTGCTGAATGTACACTCTCAAGTGCGGCTATTCTGCTCCTGTCCTCTGTACTCAGTAATCACACACACTCACTGCTGAGCGAGTGTTCACTCTCGAGTGCTGTCATTCTGCTCCTGTCCTCTGTACTCCTTAGTAATCACACACACTCACTGCTGAGCGAGTGTTCACTCTCGAGTGTTTTTGTCATTTTTCCCCTCCTCCTTTTCCTCTGGTACCTTCCCTTATAATCGCACACACTCACAGCCAAGAGAGTCTTCACTCTCAAGTGCAGCTATTCTACTCCTGTGCTCTGTACTGCTTAGTAAAAATTCTGCACTATTTTTGTTTTAGCTGCTCTCTTAGTGATCCTCAGTGTACAGCTCATCTCCGGGGGAAAAGCCCAAAGGGCGGAGCTCCTTAGTCTGGCGCACATCCCGACATCACCTTTTCCTCCAGGAAAGCTAATGCCATTCTCTTTCCTGTTTAGTAATCACACACACTCACTGCTGAGTGTCATGCTCAGGTGCAGCTATTCTGCTCCTGTCCTCTGTACTAAGTAAAATCAAAAACAACACTTGGTTTTTGCACATCAATAAACTTTGTTTGACAAAACAAATGCACACTGGTGTGGCAGCAATACATATAGACATTCAAATAACAGTGGCACACTATGGACTAAGGAAACTATCCAAAAGGACATAGGAAATTTGGAAATAAACCCTAACATACTATATAGATTTGATATTGCTGTGGTTGTACAGGCCAGATGGCTCTTGGAAGACGAGGATGAGATATGGGAGCTCTGAGTGTAAGTGAGCGGTGCACAGAATGGAAAGTCATGTGCACACGCAAACGACTCTCCAATCTGAGCCATCAGTTTCCGGGGTCCCGTTACCGGGGTAGGTGCGGATTCCAGAGGTGGTACCCACATCTATCGGACTTTGAGAACATATCCTATCAATATGCCATCAAAGTG
>JAODAL010050762.1:0-27166 GCA_025379985.1 Phyllomedusa bahiana
CAACACGTGAGGGGAAAGGGAAAGGGGGACACAACTCTTTTGAAAGTTTTTGCATTACCTCATGTGTTCCTGGGTTCCAGCTCACGAGGGGGAAAAAACTTCTGACAATTAGTTGTTGTCAAGAGATCATAAAAGTTTCTTCAGTAAAAAGTAAAACTTTATTGAAAGCAACCGAGTTTAAGAAAAATGTTAAAGAAAGTGCTAGGATAGAAATATCTGATTGTCAAGATCTGGTAGATGGTGGGAAGGTGGACACAAACATAATAAGACCACCATTCCATACAGTCCTTTTTTTCCTCACATGGCCCCTCTGTTCCATCCAGATCTCGCTGTCCCCTCTGGATCTCATTGACTATTTTAGACCAATATGTCCACCTCCTCCACCCCTCTAGACTCTTCTGTCTCCAAGACACCTAAGACCTCCTCTCTAGACCCCTCTGTCTCCTCCAGGTATGTCTGGACTCTTATTATTTGACAAGATTCCTGTGAAGAGCATGATAAAGGGGGCATGCTGGAATTCAGTATGCCCAATCCTTGCTTTGTCTTGGTTTCAGACGTTGAATTGACATGGACATTCTTCAGGGGTTTGGCACCAAAATTGTTGTTATCGCAAAGGATAGCACAGGGTCCCATTGTTTCTATGCAAGTGAGATTTCCCCCATCTTTAATTTTTCTAAGTTTAATAACTTTTTTGCTGCGGACAGGATATAGAATTTGAAATGAGAGCAGCAGTGTTAGTTTTACAGATATTGCAAAGATAAACTTGACACATTATGATTAGAGATGGGCGAATTGATTCTAACGAAGTGGAATTTGTTTAGAATTTAGGAAAACTTCGGTTCTGAACGAAGTCGAATTTTGGGGGTACTTGGGGGTTGAACAAGTGTGCTTTTGATTGTAAAATGGCTGCGAGGACAGGGCTAAATGGGGCAAAGCCCTTGGGGGAAGAAGGGCATAGCCTCTGACATGTGAGAGATGAAGCCAATCAGAGACCGGCTGGATTTTGTAAAAGTCACCCCCCCACTATTACACCTATATGTAAGTCCCGGGCGCAACCGGAGTTCCACTCCTCTCATTACGATCAGGGAAGGGGCTGCCCCAGGTGATTTTGATGCTCTCACTGAAGAAATGATTTTTTTTACACGATTTTTGTGGGTTCTCACTTTGTCTCAAATTTCTTTAATTTTATTTCTGATTTTTTTTTTGGGGTATTTGGTTGAAAACCGTGTGCGCCATGAGTGCATACATTCAATGTCCAAGTGGGATCTAAGCCCGTTTGTTGTATTCTTTAAAGAAACAGCGTTTTTTTTCAATCCAATACCACTTTTTTTGGCTGCTCAATTCTATTTCGCAATTTACTCAGGGGTTAAATAGGTTGTTTTGTGGTGTGCTGCCCCAAGAAACCGTAATTTTCAATGCCAAAATATATACATTTTTCCCGTAGCCCAATTCCAAGCAAGGTTAATTACAACTGTATCTCTTGTTGTGTGGCGTAGAAAACACGCAATTGTAACACGCTTAAAGCTACTAGTTTGTGGTGGCCCAATTTTTTGGGCGCAGTTTACACCCAGGGGTTAATCAAGCGTTGTTTTGCTGGTGTTCTGACCCCAAGAAACCGTCATTTTCAATGCCAAAATCAATACATTTTTCCTGTAGCATAATTCACAAGCGAGGTTAATTACAATTTTATCTCTTGTTGTGTGGCGTAAAAACACGCAATTGTAATACACTACAAAGCTATAGTTTGTGGTGGCCAATTGCTTGGCGCAACTTACATCCAGGGTTTAATTAAGCGTTGTTTTGCTGGTGTGTGACACCAAGAAACCGTCATTTTCAACGCCAAAATTATACATTTTTCCTGTAGCATAATTCAAAAGGGCGAAGGTTAATTACAATTTTATCTCTTGTTGTGTGGCGTAGAAAACACGCAATTGTAACACGCTACAAGCTACTAGTTTGTGGTGTCAAATAGTTTGGCGCAATTTACTTCAAGGGTTAATTAAGCGTTGTTTTGCTGGTGTGCTGACCCCAAGAAACCGTCTTTTTCCCACGCAAAATATATACATTTTCCCTGTACCAAAATTCACAAGCGAAGGTTAATTACAATTTTATCTCTTGTTGTGTGGCGAAGAAAAACGACATTGTAACAGCTACAAAGCTACTAGTTTGTGTGGCTCAATTTTTTCCCGCAATTTACATCCAGGGGTTAATTAAGCGTTGTTCTGCAGTTGTACTAGTAAAAGAAACTTTGTTTTCCCCCGCCACAAAAGAAATTCTGTAGCATAATTCATTCCGAAGGAAATTTAGCCTGTTTGTGTTTTATATTCAGTAAAATAACAGGTTTTTAAAACGACACTACAAGTAAATTTTTCTCCCCATTTGTGGAGCCCCCAATTTATATCCAAGGGTTACCCAAGCTTTTAGGGGTTCATTTGGCGTCAAATTACAGGGTGTGTATTTATATATACAGTTCTTATCAGTGTTTTTACTTTTTAGAACAAACGTATGTAAGCAAGAGGTGGCAGGCTCTTAAACCTGGAGGGGCAGGGCACAAACATTCCAGCCCGGGTCGCACCCCACAGAAAGGGGACATCGAGCAGGGGTCACTCGGTGAGGCCACAATGCCGTGTCATCTAGCGGCCGGTGTGTTGTTCGCAACCCAATTGGTTCTTGATTGGTTGTCTAGGTCTCCACTTCCCCCCAGATGAAATTGACAACCCCCAGAAAGATTTGGTGGGAAAACATCAGACACAACCCTTTGTTGGCATGGCCGGGAGCGGGTCAGGGCCCTAACCTGTCCTCAACCCGACTCTGTCCACCCGGCCCCTACCCGAGTCTCCTATGTGGTCTGGGGGCCCCACCCCACTATTAGCGAGGATGAACAATTTGAGGGGGCAGTCGCAGCTACTTGGCAGCGAGAAATGGGGCCAATTTTCCCCTGCTTTTTGCAGTAGGCGGAAAAAGTTTAGATTTTGAGAGTGGCGGGGAGGTATGTTGTGAGGGGTCACCCTTGCATACCAAGACTGGTGATGAGAACAGCAGTGCGATGAAACACAAATAGATTGATGTACCCCGACCGCACTTGTGGCGGGTGAGGAAAGGGGTTTTCTTCATCGTCAGGAGAAGAGGGCGTCAGTTGCGCATCAGGCAGGGCGCAGCCAGCAAGTGGGTTGTGTGGCCCGTGAGTCAGCGGATAGCGCAGTGTGAGGTCGGGAGCCAAGCAGTCAGGGGTAAAAAGCCCGCTTCGCAGCCCAAAAAAAGTAGGGGCACGGGGCCCTCATCGAGGCCCAGCGGCGGCAGTAGTCACTCAGTGCGGGGTTTGGCGGTAAAATCCGATACCGGCGGGTTTTGGGCAGTTCTTTGCAAAGACCGGAGGACCCGAATAGGGGTATATGTAGAATCTGTAAGAGAAAGTGAAGCGTGGCCAGGGGCAAACGCTGGCCCCACGGCCCTGCGTCAACACATGCACCCGTCCCTTCCGGGGGCCCCTGGGGAAAACGTGGCTCAGTGTGGTGGTCCTCCGCCCCCGCAGAAACACAGCAGCAGCAGCGCCAGTGGCACGCATGCCATTGAGCCAGTAAAGGGCCCTCCACCACCTCTGCGGGGAGCTGTTTTTTGAATAATCTCCCGTCCAGATGCTCCTGCTCCTCGCTATCATGGCACCAGCAGTGTTCAGCGAGGCGATTGCAAAAAGAAACAGTATGGTCCAAAAATCCTAAGGGTGTAGCAGTGACCGTGCTCCTGTCCCAAATTGTTGGGTTTCAGTCCCTCCTTTCCAAAGGTGGAAATCTGCACCCCTTCAGAGAACTAAAGGCTGGCCGAGCCCAGTTTAAGGTTCCAAGCCGTAATTTCTTTTCCAAAAAGGCAGTACCAGCACTTTAAAAAATATGTAGAAAGAAGGTGGTTTGGCCATGTTCCTTAAAGCTTAGTTGATTACAATGATTCCAAGGTGCACAGGGCAGCACGGAACGTCTGGTGCTGTAAACTACGGCTCAGGGCCACCTGCTTCATGTCCCCTTTCACGGCCACCACTGGAGTGAATGTGCTGTCCTGGCCCAGGCACAACAAAAAACTTGGACATGGAGGACGCGCCTTTCTCCTCCACAATTTGTCAAACTTGATCTGCCTCACTGCGCCCAATGTCCGCATCTCATCCTCCCACACACCATCGCACACATCTCAGCCTCCATACATGTATTGCTCCACTCATACCAACATGTGTTTCCAGCAGGTGTCAACGCTAGTTATACACCCTGGCTTGTTTCGCTCTTCTTCTCTTCTCTATCGTCGTTCTATATCTCTACTTTTACCTCGGCGAACGAAGGTCACACAGGGAGGAACTGCTCCGCGTCATGCTAGCAACGAAATCGATGTGTGGCTTTCTCCGCCGTCCCAACTGCAATCGGAAACCATGGTGACGGACAATGGAGAGGAAATGGTGTCCGACCGCATCCTGCACCGAGGAGGGATGGTTCCATGCGCCCTGCCACTCGAGCGCAGTGCATTAAATCTGGGGTTGATGAAAAGGTTCCTGAAGTATTCCACCAATCTTCATGATGAAACCTTTCTGAAAAATGAGCCAGGACAAAAGTGGGCATGACACTTTATCACATTCCCGTACTCAAAGCCAGGAACTACCCTCCTCGGAGTCTATGTTGCAGCGGCCAGACACAGCCTCCCCCAACACACTCTGAATATATGCGATGTTGTCCTCCGTTGGAATTCCAGACCTGCACATGTTGGAACCCCGTAATGTATGAAAAAAGAGAAGGTCATTAACGATTTTTTGATGATCCAGGCAGACAGAATTACACTACCCCTCGCGTACACTTTGATGTCAGCCAAAATGGCAGCTCATGCATGACACCTGCTATTTTGTGAGGCCATATCGAGGGATGAATACGGATGAATAACGTCATTCCACTGCTTTCATGTCTGGAAGCAGAGCTGAAAATCTGTCTGTGGCAGGGGACTGCGAGAACCGTGGCGACTACATCTCGACGGGCCAAACTGAGTGTCGAGTGGGGACCTGACTGAAATGGAGGAGGATGAGGAGCGACATTGGAGAGCAGAAGCAGTGTCTGGTGAAATGAGTGGATTTTCTACCCAGGTGACAATGGAGAGGAGCGAGCAGGAGCAGCCCTGAGAGGAGGTGGATGGTGATGAGGAAGAGAGGTGCAGATGACCCCAAGCACTGTGGCAGATATACTCAGTGGAAATGGAGGCCAGGGAGCCCCACGGAAGTCACTTGTGGCAGGATGGCCACAGCAATGCTTATTTTCTCTGGCTAGTGACAGCCCGAATAGTCAGCATCGGCCAGAGGGATGACTTCTGGCTCTCCACCTTATTGGACCCCCTCTCTAACCGGTCAAACCTTGGGGAGCCTTTTTCCAGCTATTGAGAGGGAGGACACAAACTCAAAAACTATAGGCGGAAACATCTCTCCGTAATCAGTTGGCCGCCTGCCTATGTGCGGACATCGTCCCTCCTTCTGACAGGTATGACAGGGAGGGGGGGGTTCCTAAGAGCTCACGTTTACTGCCCAGACGGCCAGGCTGCTGGGGGAAGGTGGGGGGGGGGTGAGGAGCTTGCTACCAGCTCCGAATCTGCCCAGTAACTACTAAGTATGGAGTCAATGATGAGCAGCTTCCCTTCACCCCGCTTGTGAGGAAGGGTTAGTGCTCAAGCAGCAGCAGCTCCAGCAGCGACCTGAGCAAGTCCCTGAAAACCTAACAGAGTGCGTGGCCTACATTGGACCCAGCACTATGCCTCCTCCAGTTAGGAAGATCCGCCTGCGACTACTGGGCAGCCAAACTGGATGTGTGGCAGCAACTTGCCGAGTTTGCAGGTGGTGAAGCTGTCCTGCCGGACAGTGAAGTGTAGGCATCAGATTGCGGGTGTTTCTGTGCATCGGGGGCCATCGTTACCCCAAAGCGAGAACCAGGCTTGTCCAAGTGGAAATGTGGAACGATCTGACCTTTGTCAAGATGACATAAGGCCGTGGATCGGCCAGGTTTTCACACCACCATGCCTTAGGCGTACAGACTACATCAGCCGATGGAGACTCACCCAAATGTGAAGATGAGAAATGTGTCTGGGTATCAAACCACCTCACCACACCACCACCCCCCACCACTAAAAACTCATACATGCCTCACGCACTATCTCTGATGCCGCCACAGCCTGATGCCACACATCTGCGCTGACAGTTTGCTCCTTCTGCCATACCAACCATCTTTACCAGGGAACCTGGTATTGCCACCCACACTCCACACTCTGTCATTCGTGTCTGTGCCTCTTGTATGGACCTCATGCTGCCTGCCTGTGGCTGCTGCCGTGACCCTCAAAACGGTGTCATTGCTGCCCGGCACTCTCTGACCATACATGCTGCTGCCTGTGTGGCTGACTGACAGTGTGACCTACCAATACTGTGTCCATTGCTCCCACTCTTGGCATTACTATGTGTTTCGCCACCTCCAGACATGTCAATTGTGCCACAATGCTGACCTCATGCTGCTGCTGTGGCTGCTGCCGTTGACCTCCACACTGTGGTCATATGCTGCCACTGTCTGTCCTCATGATACTTACTGTTTGGCTGCCCTGCGATGACCTCCCATACTGTGGTCATTGTCCCACTTTATAGGCCTATTATTCCTGTTTTTGGCTCCATCCAGTATGCAATTGTGCCAATGCCTCCCCTGACCTCATGCTATGCTGCTGTTGGCTGCTGCCGATGACCTCCATCAACTGTGTCAATCGTGCCCACCTGTCTGACCTACATGCCTGCTTGCTGTGGATGCTGCCGCTGACCTCACACTCACTTTGTCATTGTCCCCACTCTGTTGGCCTACTCCTGTATTTGTGCCACCTCCCACAGGAATGTCATTGTGCCCAGCTGCTCTGACCTCATGCCTGCTGCTGTGGCCTGCCTGCCGTGACACTCCACACTGTCGTCATTGTGCCAATGTCTTTCTGACATAATGGCTGTGCCATGTGGTGCTGCTCGTGACCTCCACCACTGTGTACATTGTGCCATTTGTGTCTGACCTCATGCTGATGCTTGTGGTTGCCCTGCCGTGACTCCACACCGTGACATGTCATTGTCCCATATGTGGCCGTACTCCTGTTTTTGACCACCATCCCAGAATGTCATCCTGTGCCCACTGCCTGTCCTCATGATGCACTGCTGTGTGCCCTGCATGTGACCTCCACACTGTGTTCATCTTGTAGCATCTTCTATGACCTACATGCTGAAATGCTGTGGCTGCTGCCGTGACCTCCTCACTGTGTCAATTGTCCCACTCTGTGGCCTACTCGTTTTTGCCAACCTCAAGGATGTACATTGTGCACACTGTTGACCTCAATGCTGTGTGGCTGACAGCACGTCACCTCCCAGCTCTGTCACTAATGTTGACACCTGAGCTCTGTCAGCTTGTTTTTTCCAGCTTTCTCTCGGCATTGACTTTTATCAGGCCAACATTCCTGCTTTCAGTTTTTTGGTCAGTTTTTCCCTATTGAACGGTGCCCAGGGACCATTTTATAGTGAAGCGACCTATAAGAGCGGCGGCACGTCATATGCGTGGTAATACTAACAATACAACATTGAATGAAGACAAACCAAGACTATCTCTCTGCATATGAGAAAAGCATGGCCGCGACGTTTTACAGCCACACTGCCAGGCTCTGTGCAGCCATGGAAATAGCTGTTTTTTAACGTAATGTTCCGTGCGAAGTATTTCGGAAAGAATGTTATTTTTTGCCGAGAAAGAAATTTCGGCGAAGGTGAACGAAACGAATTTGGGAAATTCGCCCCTCTTCATATCTTATGATATTGAGGTATTTGAGATCATTGACTTTTGTTTTGAGATAACAACAAGCTATGATATCCCCAACAAGTTAAACTGTACTACCTCCGTAGACTAGAATGTCTATATACTGATGCCTCCTTGGTCATCCTGAGGCCATTTTTCATAGTATGGAGAGTTTTCTAAATATGAGAATACATTAAAAACAGAACTTAGCATTATGTAGCACCACAGAATTCCAGCTTTCTGATCTGTCACTTCTTCTGTCATTCACAGGTATGTGTCTGCATGGACAACTACTCCCATCATTGTCGTCACTCTGTCTGTATAAACTTTTGGAATGTTAATATATTGTTATCACAGCTCAACTTTATCTAACCCCATTCCCTGCTGTGTGTATTGAGTCACCAGTGTACCATGTATTGTCATCTTTTTTCCTTTATTCCCCCCACTTTGTTAACTAACTTTACTCCTCCCCTATCTTGATCACACCTGGTTAGTTTGATTAGGGTTTTAATTCTATACAAATTTCCCTGCAATGGTCATATTGTGGTCTTGGTCATCCTTTGTACATTTTTATAAGTATGGGGATAAATTAAAACCAGATCTGCTTTTTTTTTTTACTTATTAAATCAAGCCCAGATGAAATCAATATGTATTTTCCTTCTGTGTTTTTATTCCCTGATTGTAGATTTCTATATTCGGACGTTATATATGATTGTCGGGGAAGACATTCTTGCTATTGCAGACTGCTTTAACAAGCAAGTCAAGAGCAACTTTACAGCCAGCCTCATGCCACATTGGATTCTTAAGACAGATTCTGTCCCCCATATGACTTGCTATAGCGGAGGTTTTCACTGTGAATGGTGGGGGAGAGGGGGAGCTGTGACATCTCCTCTTGTGTACTGGTGCGATTCTGTGTTATCTGTACCAATGGAGATGTCAGTCGATTATCTAGGACTAGAAGCCAAAGTGAAAAATAAGGAGCTTAAGATTATTAAAAAATACTGAAAGTGAGATGGAAAATTAAAAATAAACATAACCAAAAATTCCTTAATAAAATGTGTTTAACACTAAAGTTGTGAGTTTATCCAATTAAGTAATTTATTTGTCCCAATGACACATTCCCTTTAAAGGGGTTTTCTCACCATGTTGTTTCACTGAGTCACAAGCAGTTTTACGCTCACTCTTCCTTGATAGGCTGTGGGTGGTTTTATTGCAGTGAGTAGCATATTTTGTTTCTAATTAGC
The DNA here is from genome assembly GCA_025379985.1 of Phyllomedusa bahiana. Classification (NCBI taxonomy): domain Eukaryota; kingdom Metazoa; phylum Chordata; class Amphibia; order Anura; family Hylidae; genus Phyllomedusa; species Phyllomedusa bahiana. The sequence continues at coordinate 9,056 of JAODAL010050762.1, forward strand.
TGAACTGTGACACCGACAAGTGCAGGAGATATTTTCTTTAGTAAACAAAGTGTACATGTTATATCGCAGAAGTGGAAACAAAAAAACCAATTGCTAATCTGTACACAGAAGCTAATCTTGTTAGAGATAATTAGTCTGTGAAAGTCAGCTCCAGATCAATGGGTCCATTGCTCTCATACAGTTAATACGATATCATAGCTTATGGTCAATTAATTATATCAAACCAGATGTAGGTGATCAAGAGCAGATAAAATAGTATCTTATCCACCTAAACAAAGCCAATATTATCATATTATCGGGGCCCTTTTTTTCCCAGGAATGCCTCGTTATAAATTTAACATTTTCAGTCTTAAAATTGCAGCATACTTGATTGGAAAAAATATATATTTTTTTATTTTCCACAGGCATCTAATGCCTAAAAAATGTATGAAACACCTGTGGGCAGTCAATATACTCATGCACCTCTGGATCCTATATTCCTTTAGGGGTGTAGTTTCCAATATGGGGTGTTTTTTAGGGTGTTTGTTAAGTTTTAGCTTCTTAGGGTGTCCGCAAACCTGGAATGGAACCTACAGAAAATCCTAATAAAAAGTAGGTGCTCCTCCTATTCTGGGGCTTGTGGTTGAGCAAAAAGTGCAGTGAAGCCACATATGGGATATCTCTGAAAATGGCAGAATTGGGGGAATCAATTTTGAGTTGCCTTTCCCAATTATTGCCTATTGTGTTCCAAGTGAATAGTGCCGATATAACCAAAATTTTAAAACATTGCTCGTCTGATTTAATTTCTGTGAAACACCTAATGGGTTGATAAACTTCCTACATGCAGTTTTGAATACTTTAAGGGGTCTAGTTTCTTAGATGGAGTCAATTATGATGATCCCTAATATACATGTCTCTCAAAGTCACATCAGAAATGGACTGATCTCTAAACTAATAAACAATAAAAAGTGAAGAATTACTATTACATTTCTAAGTCCCCTAATGTCCTAAAAAATGGAGACAGTTAAAAAATAATGCCATTGAAAAGGGAACATTTTTCAAAATTGTCATGATATTTTGATATTTTTCACAAATAAACAGGGATTGTATGGACCAAAATGTTTACTATCTTATAACACAATCTGTCACAGAAAACAGTCTCTGAATCACATAGACAGGTGAAAGTATCAAGAAGTTATTCCCACATAAAATGACACATGTCATATTTAAAAAATGGGGTTTTGTCAGAGGGGTCAAAACTGACTGTGGCAGTGACGGGGTTAGTAACCAATGAGCTGCCTCAGCATTGATATGTGAGCTTCTTTTCACTCATTTGATATGTGAGATATTGTTTGTCTAATTGGACATTTCTTGTCTTTTTTATCCACAAATGTTTCTTTCCAGTTGTCTTTTACTGTTGTATTCGCTTATTACATTAATTTTAACTGTACGCCAATTTATTATTTTATTCAATAAACTGTATTTAAAGAAGAAAAAATTAAGCAGAAGAACAGAGAAACCCAACGCGTTTAGGGGACACCAGGAGCTTAGTATATATTCAATATAGGAACCAGACAATCCCTTTAACAGATCATTGTCTAATAATGGACCTATTATGACTGAAACTTTGTGCACAATGGAGCTGTTGATAATGATTTCAAACAGGGGGCCTTAAGTCATATAGGCCAATAGGTTTTCAAGATGCTAGATATTCCATATTCAGATAGTTAGGTGGGGCGATACAATTGGGCATAAAAGCATTATAATAATAATTTCTATTTTGCACAGTGGCTCAACCTCTACTTGAACAAACTTTTCCTCCAAATTGCAAGCTCTTGTATAAGCTTTCTCAGTCAAAGACCTAGGTTAATATTTCTGATGAATTTGTCCTCATAATTCATGGAGGGGTCTCAATCCTGAGTAACATTTTTATTTCGGGTTCCTACCAGAATAGTAATTTTTGTAACCATATATTTTATAATAATAGTTTCTTGTATTATAGCTCAAGTAATAAAACCACAGGAAAAGAAAAGGAGGACATAATTTACCAAAAAAGTTACACAAGATCTACAATTGCATGCTCAATGGCCTGAGAGCTACAAATGAATCCCTGATAGAGGGAGTCTATGGCCCATAAGCTTCATGTGCGAAAGATTATCTACTAGTGTCAACAGGTTATTAATATGAGCAAATGCCCTCTAGATACCAGTTTACACCAGCATGCCAAAAAGCCACAGTAAAACCAATAGGGAGGACATGACACAAATGCAATCTCATACTGATATTAATTGGCATTACAACATAAGGCGAATTATAGGGTAACTCCACCTTATATAGAAACTATGTTGGGTTACATCCAAAAACTCCGCAAAACAACCACATTTCCTATCCTCACCACCAATTTAATACCATCAATCCCACCAATACCACCTACTATAAAACTCCCCCCCCCATCACCCCCCCCCCCCCCCCCCCCCCCCCCCCCCCCCAACCATTTCCCACATCAATTTCTTCATTTGTACATATTCTAGACACTCTACCTATAAATCACCACACGCTCTGATAAACATTCAAACAGCAATCGCTACCCCGCCCCCGGTCCTCCCCCCCCCCCACGCAGATAGATATCGCACGCAACACTCCCCGCCCATTCCACTATGTGTCCCCTCCTCTCCGCCTTATATCCCCCAACCACTATAAACATAACCCCCCACACCCTCCATCAGCCCCCACCCCACTCTCTCTCGTATCGCTCCACTCTCTAAACACCAACCCCCACCCCCCTCAAATACGCTCTGTGTGTGTGTTTTTATAGGATAATAATTACCCCCTCACCCCCCCCCCCCACCTCCCTCCTCAGAATTCTGGAATGACTCACTTTATATAAGTACCCCCCCTCTACAGACGTGGGCCCCGTCTCTCGCACACACTCTGTGTAGAGTATATATGTGCCTGGGGTAGTGAGTGATTAGTTTTGTAGATAATATAGGTTATTTCAGGTTTGTCCAGGAATAGTTCTTGAGAACAGTTGAGTTGATTTTATATATATTAGTTTCTTTAGTATGACATGTAGACACAAATTATTCTTCTGCACTTTACAATGAAGCTGGTATAAGTACAGATTAAAGGTAATAGATCCTGCACTTGGGTAAAAAATCTAAATTTATTGCAAAATCCCATAAAAACAGTTCATGCTATGGAAGCAAAAATGGCCAAGAACCCTATCTTCCATGAGGCTTGAAACATGTAAGGCATGTATGTAGGTTGCCTCAGGATGTGCTTTTTTGCTTTTATGAACTGTTTTTTAGAGGGCGATTTTTGCTACTAATGAGCATGTTGTAATTTTTTTTTTATGACTCAACGTGTTCTGAGATGTATTTATCTTGGGTTATTACTGTTTTACTCTCTGTGTGTGATAAAAGTATGTGTCTTTCTGCTTGGTTGGATCTATACAATCAAGCTAGTCCTTAGTCATTATTATTATTGTTATGAGTCGCATTGACGCAAGTTTTTATTTTTGTGCTTTTATATAAGTAAACGATTTTAAGATCTCTTTATGTCTTTGTTTTTTTACTAACTAACAGTAGCATTTGTGATCAGAAAGCTGTCTAACAGATAATTCAAGAGTTAGGTGAGGATCGTTATCGTTTCTAATAGCTTTCAGATTTATATAGATAGTAATGGCTAAGAGGGTAAGAGAAAAGAGCTGAGGTGGTTACCCGGGCGGTAGTGCACAAACAGTAAAAGTGGGTGGACTGCGGCCCCCAGCTCGCAAAAGTATATCTCTATGCGCAGACAAGCGTACATTTACAGTGGAGGGAACAGTATGTGTTATTGGATACCCTTGCTGATTGTGTAAGTTTACAATGACTGAATAGACAATGAAACCAGGTTCTATAGAATTTTAACGGGTAGCGTTAATTTTTAACATTGAGAGATAGAATATCATTCCAAGAAATAAAATCCAGGAAGCGAAAAAGAGAAATCACATTGTATAAATTATATTAAATGGTATTTAGCCATTTTGCTGGCAGATGAAATAAGTATGTTGATCCCCTACCAACCAATGTAAGGAGTTCTGGCTCCTACAAGCACCAGTAAAGCTCCCTATTAACCTTGTTACTGCAATTATTTAAAGACAACTGGCTTAAATAGTCACGCTGGCTCTAAAAGACTCGTTCAGTCCATCAGACCTAGGATTAATCAGTCAGGACTTACAACATAGGACAGCAATCCAAAGAGATCCTTTCGGAAGGATGTCAGCGGAAAGATAATAGACGCTGGCACACCAAAGCTGGATATGAGCTACAAAAACCATAAGTAAGACACTAGGTGAGAGAAGGAGACAAGCTGTTGGTGCACATCAGTAAGAAAGATTGGATGATAAATGAAATACAAAATGATTGTCAATCGTCATGATACTGGCCAACGGGCCGACCATGCAAAATCTCACCTCGTGGGGGGTTATCCTTGATCATGATGAAGGGAGAAGAAAGAAATCAGCCATAAAACTTTCATGGGCCCCCCCCCCCACCGGGGAATTGTTAATGATCTAAGGCCAGCTGCGGGACCACAACCAGTCACAAGGAATAACCATGGTTAAAAGCATTAGGCCTAGGTAGATGGTTTTAAAATCCTGAAGTGCCCGCAAGGGTCCTCCTGCTCAGAAGAGCGCATGTGCCAGGCCGTGTTGAAAGGCGCGCTGGGCAGTGAAACTCTGCGATGATTCTGGTGAGTGGTTGGGACGAAGGTGCATCGGGGTCAGATCAGACAAAGAAATTGAGCATTTTGGCATTAAATCAAGCCTTCATAATCATTTGGAAGAAGAGAAATTCTCGCCCTATAGACCCAAATAACTCTGTGTCCACTGGTCAGCGCGCGATGGAGGCGTGAACATTATGTTCTTCGCGTCGGTGTTTCTCCTGCCTAAGGGCACCAGGGAAGCTACTTTCACCGCAGTCAATGGGAGAATGGATGGAGCATGGACTAGCTAAATCCGTAGAGTGACAAACACTCCTTCGCGCTTCACCTCAGGACGCATTAGAAAATGGTTGGTAGCTGGAGTCTTCCAGCAAGACAACCCCCCCCCCCCCCCCACCCCCCCCCCCCCCATGCCCCCCCCGACCCAGAGAAACATGACAGCCAGAGGAAACAAAGGCTGATGGTCTCAAAAAGAGAGCACATTAAGGTCATGGAGCGTGGCCTTAGCCAGTCTCCAGACCGTTAAATCCTTTGAAAAACTAAGGGTGGGAGTTGATGTATCCTGAGGCTGCTAAGGGACAGAATCAAAATCTTAGATATTTAGAGATGATCTTGCAAAGAGGAGGTGAACCAAAATTCTCATCCTGAATCTATTGGGTTGTGCGCAAACCTCATCATCAACTACAAAAAATGTCTGACTGCTGTGCTTGCAAACTAACGTTCTTCCCAGCAAGTATTGTCTTGTTTTCCAGAAGGATCAAATACTTATTTCTCACTGCAAAATGCAAATACATTTATATAATTTATACAATGCGATTTTCTGGATTTTATTGTTAATGTTAAAATTAACCCACCCTTAAAATTATAGACTGTTCATGTCTTTGTCAGTGGGAAACTTACACAATCAGCAAGGGATCCAATAATTATTCCCTTCACTGTATATACAGATAAATGCATGTGAGTGCCTGAGTACATGGAGTGTCAGCAATATGAGTGACTGAAGAAGGGGGCTCTGATTTCAGATCTAGTTAGGCCAGCCTACATAAATGTATTCTCGGGGCCCACTTGACGATGAGTGTTGCTTACTTATCTGGTTGTATGGGGTAGCACATTTTAGAGTATTGGTGCAGTACCTTTAAAGTCCTGAAGGTGGGAGTTATGCATGATGCAGTAATTTAATTCACTATCATCAGCAGAAAACAGAGACCAAGAAGGGTGGTAGACAGATGGGGGAGGAGATGTAGGCTGTACTGAATGGGTAATTACTGCAGTTAATGACACAGGGTAGAGGTATTGATGAAGTTACTGGCATATGGTAAAGGCATCAGTGTAGTGACTGGTACAGGGAAGAGGCATCAGTGTAGTGACTGGTAAAAGGTGGAGGCATCATTGCAGTGACTGATACAGGGTACAGGCATCTGTGCAGTGACTGGTACAGGGTAGAGGCATCAGTGTAGTGACTGGTACAGGGTAGAGGCATCAGTGTAGTGACTGGTACAGGGTAGAGGCATCGGTGTAGAGACTGGTACAGGGTAGAGACATCAGTGTAGTGACTGATAAAGTTTAGAGGTATTGGTGTAGGGACTGGTACAGTGTAGAGGCATCAGTGTAGTGACTGGTACAATGTAGAGGCATCAGTGTAGTGACTGATAAAGTTTAGAGGTATTGGTGTAGGGACTTGTACAGGGTAGAGACATCAGTGTAGTGACTGGTACAGAGTAGAGGCATCAGTGTAGTGACTGGTACAGGGTAGAGGCATAAGGTTAGATACTGGAACAGGGTAGAGGCATCAGTGTAGTGACTGGAACAGGGTAGAGGCATCAGTGTAGTGACTGGTACAGGGTGGAGGCATCGGTGTAGTTACTGGTACAGGGAAGAGGCATCATTGCAGTGACTGATACAGGGTAGAGGCATCAGTGTAGTGACTGGTACAGGGTATAGGCATCGGTGTAGTGACTGGTACAGGGTAGAGGCATTATTGCAGTGACTGGTACAGGGTAGAGGCATCAGTGCAGTGACTGGAACAGGGTAGAGGCATCAGTGTAGTGACTGGTACAGGGTAGAGGCATCAGTGTAGTGACTGGTACAGGGTAGAGGCATCAGAGTAGTGAATGGTAAAGGGAAGAGGCATCATTGCAGTGACTGATACAGGGTAGAGGCATCAGTGCAGTGACTGGTACAGGGTAGAGGCATCGGTGTAGTGACTGGTACAGGTTAGAGGCATCATTGCAGTGACTGGTACAGGGTAGAGGCATCAGTGCAGTGACTGGTACAGGGTAGAGGCATCGGTGTAGTGACGGGTACAGGGTAGAGGCATCAGTGAAGTGACTGGTACAGGGTAGATCCATCGGTGTAGGGACTGGTACAGGGTAGATGCATCAGTGCAGTGACTGGTACAGGTAGAGGGATCAGTGTAGTGACTGGTACAGGGTAGATGCATCAGTGTAGTGACTGGTACAGGGTAGAAGCATCATTGTAGTGACTGGTACAGGGTAGCTGCTTCAGTGTAGTGACTGGTAGAGGGTAGAAGCATCAGTGTAGTGACTGGTACAGGGTAGAAGCATCAGTGTAGTGACTGGTACAGGGAGGAGGCATCGGTGTAGTGAATGGTACAGGGAAGAGGCATCATTGCAGTGACTGGTAGAGGCATCAGTGTAGTGACTGGTACAGGGTAGAGGCATCAGTGTAGTGACTGGTACAGGGTAGAGGCATCGGTGTAGTGACTGGTACAGGGAAGAGGCATCAGTGCAGTGACTGGTACAGGGTAGAGGCATCAGTGCAGTGACTGGTACAGGGTAGAGGCATCGGTGTAGTGACTGGTACAGGGTAGAGGCATCAGTGTAGTGACTGGTACAGGGTAGATGCATCAGTGCAGTGACTGGTACAGGGTAGATGCATCAGTGTAGTGACTGGTACAGGGTGGAGGCATTTTTGTAGTGAATGGTACAGGATAGAGGTATCAGTGTAGTGACTGGTACAGGGTAGAGGCATCGGTGTAGTGTACAGGGTAGAGGCATCAGTGTAGTGACTGTTTCAGGGTAGAGGCATCAGTGTAGTGACTGGTACAGGGTAGAGACATCAGTGCTGTGACTGGTACAGGGTAGAGGCATCGGTGTAGTGACTGGTACAGGGTAGAGGCATCAGTGTAGTGACTGATGCAGAGTAAAAGGTATCAGTATTGTGATTGATACAGGGTAGAGACATCAGTGTAGTGTCTGGTACAGGGTATAGGCATCAGGATAGTTCCTGGTACAGGTTAGAGGCATCAGTATAGTTCCTTGTACAGGGTAGAGACATCATTCTAGTTACCTATACAGGTTAGTGTCATTGTTGTAGTGACTGGTATTGGGTATAGGCATCAGTGTAGTGACTGGTACAGGGTTGAGGCATCAGATTAATGAATGCCATAGGGTAGACACATCAGTGTTGTGGCTAGAAAGAAATATAAGCCTGGCTGCTGCTTTTAGGCAGACTGGAAAGGGAGACAAATAAGCAAGAGGTTACCATAATCAAGAGAAGAATGTGCAAGGGCAACAATAAGAGTTTTTGTTGTTTCCACAGTGAATAAAGGATGCATTCTTGAGATGTTTTGAGGTAAGATGATAAGAGCAGGAAAGGGATTAAACAGAGTGGGTAAAGGGCAGATTAGAGTCTTGTTTGACCCCAAAACAGCGTTCCTGCTTCCTGGAAGTTATGGTAGTACCACAAGCTGAAACAGAAATATCTGGGTTGGGCTGATTGGTCGATGGTGGGTTGACAAGAATTTCAGTCTTAGCTAGATTCTGTTTCAGATAGAGAGAGGTCCTGTGCTATTCATGTCTTCCCCATTTATAAAGTATTTGATGTACGGCTTTTGTAACATCTTTGTTTCTCACACTGTATATAATGGGGTTAACCAAAGGAGTAAACACCGTATACAGCAGGGACAGGACCTTACTAATGGAGAGTGGTTGTTCTTTTGTTGGGAACATATACAATATTGAATATAGTCCAATAGTATATGGAGACCACAATGAGGTGAGAGCTACAGGTGGAGAAGGCTTTCTGTCTACCAGTATTGGATGGGATCCTTAAGATTGTTAATACAATATAAGTATAAGACAATACAATGATGGTGGTTGGGATGAGGACAACTGGAATACTTAATAAATATATTTCCAAATGGATAATAAAGGTATCAGAACAGACAAGTTCTACTAAGGGAACCATGTCACAGTATACATGGTCAATAATATTTGGACCACAAAAAATCAATTTTGTTATTGTAATGATGTAAATCAAAATCATGAAAAATCCAAGTAACCAACAGATGACGGTCAACATCACACAATATCCACTTGTCATGATAGACATGTAATGAAGGGGACTACAAATGGCCAAATATCGATCATAAGACATCACAACAAGAAGAAAACATTCAAATTTTTCGGAGGTGCAAAAGAAATAAAATTGAGTCATACAACCAATAAATGTAATGGTCGCCCCATTATTCAGGAGGATGTGGAGAGTTTTGGGTACAATGTCTGTGGATAATAAGATGTCACTGATGGAGAGTTGTGAGATGAAAAAGTACATTGGAGTGTGAAGGTTCTTGCTGGTGGACACCAGGGTGATGATCAGGAGGTTCCCACATACTGTCCCACAGAAAATCAACAGAAAAAGACAAAACAGGAAAATTCTTAAATTTTGGCTGACTTGAAATCCTAAAAGGTCAAACTCTGTGACTGTGTTCAGATTGTTCTCCTGTGTGTAGAACAAATAGTAGTTATACCATAATAAAAAAGAGCAGCACATTTCTGTTAAAGATTAGGTATGTTCACACTTATTAGAACTATTGTACATCCGATGACGATCATAAATGGCATCGTATACTTGATATAAAATGTAGTACCTAATCTAGTACATTACATAATATCCCGCCCCCCCCCCCCGCCCCCCCCCCCCCCCCCCCCCCCCCCCGGGCATCTGGTATACCTTGTATTATAAAATGTATGTACCTATCTAGGTACATTACATAATTTAGCAAATCATTGCCCGCATATTTGATGTGCCTACTTTAGGTGAAATTCAAATGTATCATGCCTGGCGAATAATGCTCCTAGTTTTGGTACATTACAGTTCATTTGTATAGAAAATGGGGCATCAACAGTTTTTTGGGGCAAAATACACCAAAACAATGGCACTTTCGTATTGGGATATGTCGCTCTAACAGCTAAAGTAGTACAAATCCAGGATTGTATCATGCTGAATTCTCTTATAGCTGGAGCTATTATGGAGTCCCAATTTCAGTGAAAAAGCCAAGTGCAAGGAAGACTGTTTCTGCAAATCCAAATGTTTTTTTTTTCTCCTTTTTTTCTAAGACAGATCCCAAAAATGATAAATTACAACTAAAAATAATTAACTAAATAAAAACTAGTACATTAAAGCTCATAATCCATAACACTCTCCTGATGGTTCTTCTCCAGACCTAACTGACCTTAAATGGAAGAGTAGTATACTGTTGTTACAAACCATCAGCCCAGTCCGGATGTAGTTAAAATTTACTTGACAAAAAAACTCACCATGATATCGCTGGACAGAAACTTATCTCTACTTTTTTACTGCTTTTCATTGACTTTGTTCATGATCCAAAAAACAGACAACAAGGCAAGGTGTGATATCCTGGTCACAATGAACTCTGCTACATCCGTAATTCTAAGAAAAAAGTGACTTTTTGGGTAAAAACACACCACAAAGGTGGATAGAAGAAGTAAAAAAAAAAAAAAGAAAAATAAAGCCATTTAACTATCACTAAAAGCGGCAATGCTGTCCAAATTACCCCCGACCTCAATCATTTAAACTTTACATTTTAATTCCATAATACAAAATAAAAAGAAGAAAAAAACACAAAACCAAAGCCTTGTGCCCTCCAATCCCAGCACAAAGGATAAAGCAGAGATGAAGAGAAAAAAGTACTGATTTTAAAAATGCTTTTCTACCTTAGAAAATATATTGCTTATCATTTATATCAAGAATAGCACCAATAGCTTAATTCAATAAAAAAGGAAAAAAGGCACAAAATTTGCTTTCTATTCTCCTATTGTATATTATGTTCAGTTTTCCATTTATGGAGTAAATTGAAAAAAAAATATAAATAATTGACAAGATAAGATGTAACAGCTTGTAATAAAAGCAAATCATCTTACATTATTCCATGTATTTTCACATATCTTTGTATATAATAAATATCAGTGATCACAAATGCCTAATAGAGAAATAAGAGGTTTGAACCAAATCTGCCAACTTCAAATATATTGATATTCCTGACACACTGAGAGTCGATCCAAATTAGAATTTATCATCTATTGATTTACAAATGGTTCTTTCTGCTTCTTAAATCAGATATTCTTTTGCTCATAAACTTTATTTCTTCCTTTAATCTTATTTGCAAAGAATTGTCCCAGAGGAAAATAATTGGAATCTTAGGCAACAGCACAGACAGCGCGCGGCCGCCAGGCACAAGAGTGTGAAATATAGAGGGTATATTTATACTGAAGAGAAGGCGAGATGCCAGGTAACACCAGTGTCAGGAGATTCCCTCCATTGTCTCCAGAGTCTCCTTTGTTTTGACAAATTGAAAAAAATATAAAACAAGAAATAACAACTTGATGCTGAGAACGAGAATTGATGATATGAGTTCTATATAGAGAATGTGGAAAAAAGATTGTAGAATTAGAAGAGTTGAAGGGACACTTGACAAACTGTCATGGGTGGTCCCACAGCCCCTCGTCCGGGCTGCGGGCGCACTCGTGCTGTCACCCATCGGGTCCCCGCGGTCCCTGGCCCCGGTCCTGCGGGTCGGGTCCCGCTCCCCCCCTTTTCCTTCCTGTGCTCCCGAGTCCTCCCGTCCTCCTGGCCGGCCGGCGTGCGCGTACCCGCGCCTTAGGCGCGCGCGCGCCGGCTCTCGGGGATTTAAAGGGCCAGTACGCCCATTATTGGTTAAGGCTGGCAGGTGACCCTATTTAACCTCCTTCCTTCCGGGTCACCTTTGCCGGATCTTTGGTGCCATTCAGCCTTTAGAGAAAGCTTCTTCTGCCTCGTTGCCTGACTTCCGTGTACCGAACCTTTTCGCCCCTGAATCCTGACCACGAACCGTTGCCGCCTGTCCTGACCTCCTGCCTGTCCCCGACTTCGCCTACGTCTCACGATTCTTGTACCACGCACTGCCTGGCTGCCCCCGCAAGCAAGTCACGCCAGTCGGGGCGACCGTGAGTATCTCCGCCGGCAGCAAAGTTCCATCACCGCTTTTGCGGCAGGGCTCTGGTGAAAACTCGGGTTCTACTTGCTCCGCCCCCTGGTACTGGCTTATCAACCATCGGCTTGCGTAGGTCCAAGCGGATTCCACTACCAGCATTCGTTACACAAACATTGTTTTAGCTTCTATAGTGCTGTAAGTACAAAAATTACTTATAGTATTATTATTAGTGATGAGTGATTGCGTCAACTATCGTCATCGGATCAATAGTCGATATCGTCAATTATCATGAATATACCTTTCCTGGGCCACAGCATGAGCCCCAAACCTGCATGACCCCCAGATTAAGAAGTGCCGGAAAAAGGAGTCTTGGAACCACAGTGACTGTCATTTAGTGTATTTTTTGGTAACTGTCATTTGTTTACAGAATTTATTTCGGGAAGTTTTATTTATAGTTTTACATTATTATCAGTTTGCTTTTTTTTAAGTGTGATAACATACAACATACACCCCCTCCTGCAGTTTTTAAAGGTATTTTTTACACGTGTGGATGTGTTAATTCGTTCGCACACCCCATAAGTAATACAAATGTCCTAATCATCTCCAAAACACAACAGATTTGAGAAGACAAATGCACACCTGGCTTCTGAGAGTGATTCAGCCAATCAATTCAATGGTTTCATTTTTCCTCAAATCCTTCTTCAGTGATTAGGGACAGACTTCCCTGGAGATCAAATGATGCGACCCCATAGTGACTCCAGCCCCAGAAAATTTTAAGTCTCAAATTGTGTAATTTATGTCCAGCCCTGGAGCCCTTTTTGACACTACTTAACCTCACAGAAATCACCTTTTTCTAAATCTTATTTTTAGAGACATTTGAAGCTCTCCTGATTGCCCCTAACTGTGAGAGCCAGTGTTGCCGTCAGCCATCTGTTAACATCGAGGTCTATCTGCCAGTCTTAGTGTGGGTGCGGTGAGAGACCAGGCTAGCGTCTGTCATCTGTTAACACGGAGGTTCAGCTGCAAGGGCCAGACTTACAATGGGTGCGGTGAGAGGCCAGGCTAGTGTCGCATCATTATCAGCAGGTTCACGCCAGGCGGAGTTACAGTGGGTGCGGCGAGAGCCCAGGCTGGCGTCCGTCATCTATTAACAGGGTAAAATGCCCTAATGATGCAGCAACAAAAACAGTCGTGCTGAAGCAGAGTGTGGAAGCGGAAGTGTGAAGTAAGACCTCCAGCTTCCTCAGTACACAGTCAAGACCTGGGTAGCGCTTGCCCCTCCGTATGAGTGCGGACCAATTGAGCTTCACATGGAAATTCTGGTGGTTGACGCTCCTGTTCCACCCAGGTGCCATTTTTCTTGGAATTCTTTTTCTCGTTTTGGAAATTGTCTCTGTTCTTTGATCGCTGTCCATGCTCCATACTCCATGTCCTCTGAATAACCTACATCTGGTCAAGTCTTCCTGTACCTCATTGTACAATTCAGAGGAATATTTGTATCAGCTATTTTGTACATGCAAGCATTTTAGTAGTTTAATTCTAGAAAACACATTTTTAAAATAGGATGGAATCCCACCACATCTTTGTTTCTCTTTTTTTTTATTGTATTAAATGGGTTGCTCATTACAGGGATTGCTAGCTACATTAAAGATCTTGCAAAAACAAGTCATTTTGCAATATGTGTCCATTAACAGTGTCATACCTATTCCTGATTTTGACAGCACCATGCCTCATAAACTTCAAAGCATCACCCTTGAGCCACTCTTGCCAATTGTGAAGAACAAATGTCTGTTAGAAACCACATTTTTTATAATAGGACCTGTAGTATAGCTGCATTTCACAGCAACATGCCCCCAAAAATTCAAAGCATGACCCTCGAGCCACGCTTGACAATTGTGAAGAACAAATGTCTGTTAGAAACCACATTTTTTTATAATGGGACCTGTAGTATTGCTGTATTTCACAGCAGCATGACCCAAAAAAAATTGTAAAAATGACTTCTCAGCCACTGTTAAAAATTGTGAGGGAGAAATGCCACTTGGAAGCCACATTTCTGTTCCAAAGGACCATGATTATAGCTGTATCTCACAGCAACATGAGCCCAAAACCATTGACAATGCGAAAAATTCTAAAGATGAAGTGAGTAAATGGAATACGTTTTTTTCATGAAACCTTGGTGTATATTACAGTCTCCTCACAGCAAAACCAGCAAAATGAACTTTTGGGAACGGAGAAAAAAAACTGCAGTAAGAAATGATCCTTTAAAAAAAAAAAGTTTTCGAGAGGACCAGTTCTTTTGAAGAGGAATGTGAAGTATGACCGGCTAATCGGTGAGCTCGGCAATTGGGGCCACAACATCATCAGAGATCCATGCCTGATTCATCTTGATGAAAGTCAAACGATCCACATTATCTGTTGAAAGCCGGATGCGTTTGTCTGTTATGACTCCTCCAGCTGTGCTGAAGTTCCGCTCAGATATGACGCTGGCTGCTGGGCAGGACAACTCCTCTGTGGCGTTGCGAGCGAGCTTGGGCCATTCATCCATTTTGGATGCCCAGAAGTTGATTGGGTCCGGAACACATCCAAAAACATCGGTGTTGAGACACAGATAGTCGTGCACCATTATCTTAAGTCGGTCTCTGTGTGTTGTATGTGTGCCCTGTATTACATGTGTTGGTGAGGTGGTAAATAAAGATTGCCAGAGGTCACCCATTAGGCTTCTGTTACATTGCCTGCTGCTGCCGCTACGGCTATTTGGCACTCTACTGCTGTCACATTGTGGACGTTGTTCCACCGTGACATTTGAAGAACGTGAAGCAGACGCAACAGATGTCTCCAGTTGATCAATCAGCAAGGTCTCCAATTCCTGCATTTTACTCTCTATTTCTGTGGTTGGAAGGAAAGTGCTGAGTTTTGCTTTGTACCGGGGATTGAAGAGGGTGGCCACCCAGTAACTGTTGTTCAGTTTGATAGCCTTAATGCGAGGATCATGTTGGAGGAAATGGAGCATCCAAGTACTTATGTGAGAGATGGAGCCTTGATTTTCCAAGCCTCTGGGTCGAAGGGCACTAGCAAACTGATTTTCCTTATCTTCCTCCTCCGCCTCAAATTCATGCCAACCGCTTTCCAAGGCAGGGACGTCTTTAACGTCGGTGTCCAGGAATACCTCATCCTCCACCTCATCCGCTTCCTCCAGCACAGCTTCAACACAGCCCTGACTTGCCTCAGATGATGCACCCTGAGAGCTGAGGCGCCGCCTTGCACTAGCCCTAGACCCCGAACCACTGCCTAATGAAGACCGATAAAATTGTGAAACTGTCGGCCTTGTGGATCGAGAAGAAAGGCTTCGATTCCGCATCTGTGTCCGTCACCTCCTACGTCGCTGGACTGATGTTTCAGAGTGTCCAACGATCATTCCAGAACTAAGATCATTACAATGCTCATGCTGTCAAGGGCATTGTCCGCACTGACCATTTTGGTGGCTTCTTCAAAACTGGCAAGGATGGTGCAGAGCTCTTTCCCCTGCCTCCACTCTCAGTGGCTCAACACCCCGAGGTCCACACCGCTGCTTGTCAGGCCATGTGTCACTTCGTACTGTGTAATGGCATTTCGCTGCTGCCACAATCGCTGTAGCATGTGGAGGGTGGAATTCCAGTGTGTTGCCACGTCAGCAATGAGACGGTTGACGGGGAGGCCGAGATGACATTGCAATGCAGCCAGGCGGACGAAGCAGGGTGCGAACGGTGGAAGTGTGAGCTCAGACCTCAAGCCTTCCTCAGCAGGCAGTCCAGACCCAGGTAGCGCTTTAGAAATTTCTGGATGACAAGGTTTATGACATATGCCAGCAAGGGATGTGCTCCACCCTTACACGATTCTTAAGGGCGGCCAGCAGATTTCGACCGTTATCGCACACCACCTTGCCTGGCACAAGGTTCTTGTCATCCAGCCAGTGCTCTGTCTCGTTGCAGAGAGCCGTCCACAGCTCCTGACCTGTGTGTTGACGGACTCCAAGACAGATTAATTTCTACACGGCCTGGTTTCTCTGGGCACGTGATGCCACCAGAGGACCTTGGGGGAAAGAACCCTGCACCATCTCCAGCGTGTGCCGAGCCTGAGAGCCACCGTTACCACCAGAGAAATCCACCCAGCTCACCCAGTCAGCTGTCACTGAGATATAGCGGCTTTGGCCGTGCTTACTAGTTCATGTGTCAGTGGTCAGATGGACTTTTCCGGACACAGATGCAGACACCGCGCTTGAAATTTTAGATGACACGTGGCTGGCCAGGGCAGGGACGGCTTTTCTGGCAAAGAAATGCCTGCTCGGCATCTGGTATTAGGGGCAGGCAAGGGCCATTATGTGGCGGTATCCATCTGTGTCCACCAGACGGAAAGGCAACATTTCCAAGGCCAAAAGCTTGTCAATGCCGACATTCAGGCTTTTGGCTTTGGAATGGTTTGGGTTAAAGTGTTTCTTCTGCTCCCAAACCTGGAAGACAGAATGCTGGCTACTAGACTGGCCGCTGTACGCCGTGCAGGTCATCAAACTGGCGGAAGGAGAAGGGGTAGGATGAGTCTCTGGTGGTGCTGGTGGTACTCGGGCGACGGTGGAGGCTGAAGAGGAGGCTGATCCTTGATCATGACTCTGAGAGACATGGGAAGCTGAGGAACGCTTGGTGGTGGCGGCATCTACTGAGGCGTTTATGACAAAGGTGTCATATGACATCAATGGGTGAAACAGAGGCTTGCTCGAAAAAGGCCCAGTCTTGAGAGGTCCTGGACCTTTTTGACGGCGATAAGCGAGGAGCGGTGTTTCCGCTGATCGTGGCTGGCTGAATCAACTCAGCGGACTCATGCGACCGTCCTTTCCCTTCTTGAGGCGGGAGCTGTACTGACACTACCCCATCGTCTTCCTCCTCGTCCAGTGATGAAGCGCTCGCAAGCAAATTCTGCTGAAGAGACCACGTTGGATCCGCATTGTCGTCATCATAATCATCAACACAGGAGACATCCTCGTAATAACATACTGCATCCAGGAGCTGCGGGCTACAAGTGACAGGCACTGCAAGACTTTGCCGACTGTCCGGGATTTTTGCCGATTGACGGGCTTCCTTCTCCTCCTCTGATGGCATCAGTAACTGGGCGTCAGAGCAGACAAAATCATCCTTTTGCCTCTTGATCTTTTGAAATGCCTTCTGACCCCGACCATATATTGACATCAAAGAGGGCTTCAGAAAATGGATTATCCACAGTGGTGGGTACACGAGATGACATTTTTTCTGCCTTCGCTTCATGTTGGACGGATGCTAACGATGATGATGACGACATTTGTGGCCATGACTGGGAGGATGAGGAGGTAAGACTGCTGGATGCAGGTTGCATTAACCATTGAAGAACAGATTGGCGACGCTGTACGTTACTGA
The DNA here is from genome assembly GCA_025379985.1 of Phyllomedusa bahiana. NCBI lineage: Eukaryota > Metazoa > Chordata > Amphibia > Anura > Hylidae > Phyllomedusa > Phyllomedusa bahiana. The sequence continues at coordinate 26,390 of JAODAL010050762.1, forward strand.
GATTCACAGGGCACAGACCCAACGATGAGAGGTCTGACGGTCCTGCAACCGTCGATCCGCTGGCTTGCGTGTTGTCGCCAGCACTGGAAGGAGCACCTTCTCTCGTACCTCTACCTCTATGTCCTACACCCCTCTTTGATCGCTCACCACCTGCATTCAGAAAGATAAAAATTTAAGAAGATATGGAAGAGTTTTTGACAGTCTCTTATTGAAAGACGGAAAATCACAGCTATTCTTAAATCCCTCTAATTTCCTACAGCCAACTAGGATTAGGAACTGAATTGTTTCTAGCAAATACCTGTGAAATGTGGTCTGGTGGAAGAACCGTAAGACAAAATAAACAGTGTTCTTCCTTAATTCCCAGGGATTTACAGCTGCCAGTAGGACTAGGAATTGATAGTTTTCAAAAAATTTCATAGAAGTGCGCTACCTGCGCCAAACTGATATTCACCGAGCACAATAAAACTATTCAGAAGTTAGACGGATCAGAAATTGCGTTTTTTGCAGCAATGACAAATGAGAACAGTTGCTAGAAAATTTTTCTATCAGAATTGTCGTTAGAGATGGGAGAATTGATTCTAACGAAGTGGAATTCATTTAGAATTTCAGGAAAACTTAGATTCTAAACGAAGTCGAAGTTTGGGGTGATTCGCGGCAATGAAGCGTGTTATTGATTGATAAAATGGCTGTGAGCACATGGCGTTACATGGGGCAAAGAAGTCTGGGAGGAAGAAAGACATGACATGTGCAGAGATGAAGCCAATCAAGACCGGGGGG
>JAODAL010050763.1:0-27166 GCA_025379985.1 Phyllomedusa bahiana
ATACATCAAGAACCCTAAATATTATATCTAAAATACTAGACAAAAGGCATTGTGCTTACAAATGGAAATTGACTAAAACAGTCATACCTGGTTGGTACAAATCTACAGTGCACACCACTATACCCTAATATAGGAGGCATCTTGGGCCTCTTGACTGCTTCTCTAATTAGCGCACTCCTTGTCTGAGGTGTCATTTTATGTGGACTGTCATGTCTTAGTAGTTAGCATCTGTGCCATACTACTTCCATTTATATACACTCACCGGCCACTTTATTAGGTACACCATACTAGAAACGGGAACTACCCACTATAGCCTTCTGAACTCCAGCAAGTCTTCATGGGATGGATTCAACAAGGTGTTGCAACGATGCTCAATTGGTACCAAGGGCCCAAAAGAGTGCCAAGAAAATATTCCCCACACCATGACACCACCACCACCAGCCTGAACCGTTGATACAAGGCAGGATGGATCCATGCTTTCATGTTGTTGACGCCAAATTCTGACCCTCCCATCCGAATGTCGCAGCAGAAATCGAGACTCATCAGACCAGCAACATTTTTTCCAATCTTCTACTGTCCAATTTCGATGAGCTTGGGCAAATTGGAGCCTCGGGTTTCCTGTTTTTTAGCTGAAAGGAGTGGCACCCGGTGTGGTTTTCCCTGCTGCTGTAGCCCATCTGCCTCAAAGTTTGCCGTACTGTGCGTTCAGAGATGCTCTTCTGCCTCCCTTTTGGTTGTAACAGGTGGCTATTTGAGTCACTGTTGCCTTTCTATCAGCTCGAACCAGTCTGCCCATTCTCCTTTGACCTCGGGCATCAACAAGGCATTTTCCCCCGCCCACGGGAACTGCCGCTCACTGGATGTTTTTTCTTTTTCGGACCATTCTCTGTAAACCCTAGAGATGGTTGTGCGTGAAAATCCCAGGAGATCAGCAGTTTCTGAAATACTCAGACCAGCCCTTCTGGCACCAACAACCATGCCACGTTCAAAGGCACTCAAATCACCTTTCTTCCCCATACTGATGCTCAGTTTGAACTGCAGGAGATTGTTTTTGACCATGTCTACATGCCTAAATGCACTGAGTTGCCGCCATGTGATTGGCTGATTAGAAATTAAGTGTTAACGAGCAGTTGGACAGGTGTACCTAATAAAGTGGCCGGTGAGTGTATAATAGATTGAACAGTGCTCTATAAGATGTTCAGAGCTTGTTTTATTTTTTCTAAAACCTAACCCTGCAATACACTTTGCCACAACCTAAACCCTGAGCTATCTACTGTGTGCCTTTGTTTTCATGATGCTAGTTCTCTAACAAAGGCCTTCACAAAACAGCTGTAGTTATACTGAGCATAAAAAAACAGATGTACTCTACTAATTAAGTGACTTCTAAAGGCAATTGTTCACACTGGATTTTTTAAGGGTAAAAGGCTGAATACGTATGCACTCCATAAGTTTTTTAATTTTCAGAAATTTGGAATAGCATGTATTATTTTTTTTAAGCTTCACAAATACTTGCTTCTTTGTGTTGCTGTGTCAAATAAAATATCAACAAAATACAGTTATGTTTGTAGTTGCAACATTTAAAGATTAGAAAAAGTTCTGGGGTATGAATACTTTTGTATCCAACTATACTTATCTGAGTAAGTTACAAATAGAAAGAATATGTCACAACTGCATATTTTCCTAGACCATAAGTTTCCCAAAAATTGTATGACTAGAAAACTGAGTAACTTGAAAATGTCTCTTGACATTGACTAGTGATAGAAGTTCCAGGTGCAGAAGTGTATATGTAACATTTAAGTTAAACACCTTTAGTGAAATATGTTAGTTGTCCAGTTGATTTTAGCTCTCAAAGTACCGGTTTAGGAATTTTATAAAATAAAAAGAAACACAGTTACATAAAATACCAGCCCTCTTCTCCCATTTTTTTTAATTTTTTATTTTTTTTTGTAGAACAGCCTGTATTTGAATGTAAGAGGTACACTTGAATTTTCAAAAGTAGAGGCACAACAGCACTTATGTTATTTTTTTTCAATTTGAATGGTACACAAGTGCACAGGTGTAATAATTGTAGTCTTTGGAAAAAGGGTACACAACTTGTTTCTATGTATCATACTTAAATGGAGTCATTATATTTAATAGCAAGAAAAGCTGCAGTTGTTCTTTTAGGAATTAGGTTAGGTTGAACCAAAATATGGTTAATGGTTTTTGCCTAGACATTCCATGCTACAGTGGGTCTTAAGGAGGCTACTTCCAACCACAGCAAGCCCTGTGAAGGCATTGTCTGTTGGTTGCATACGCCAGTTGAGTACAATAGCCTTGTGCATCCAGTTGTGTCTCTGATCTCTCTTTTACTACCCATTTTGAGAGGGGTGAAATCCACTGGGACATGAACACAGGCTTCATCAAAAACGAATTAAGCAGCACCGGAAAACCTTATATATGAGTGCAAGTCCAAAAACCCCGTCCACGGGTCAATCGAAACCTCCAAAAATAGATCCAGACAGCACTTCAACTTAAAAGCGGTTTATTTCCACCCAAACCGTGCAAAGCAACGTTTCAGCTCATACTGAGCCTTTCTCAAGCAAAGTATAGTGTTCCACAAAACATTTAAATACAAGTGCATTAATCAAACAAGTAGATACATATGAATCAATAAACAAGTGAATAATCCATTAATTAGTGTTACAAAGTAGTAAATCAAGTGAATACAAAGTAAATACCTATATCCATTAGACATGTGTATTAACCGCCACACAATGAATCTCGGCGTTCTCTGCCTGTTACTGCGCATGTCAGGGGAGCTAGTATCGCGAGATTACGCATCAAGTTTGAGAGAACGACGGAGAGGGATATTGCGCATGCGCACTGAATAATTTTATTACATCAGTGCCATTTAACTCACTGGCAAGTGAGACAGCAAGCTACATTAATAAATACTCCTCAAACTCCGCTAAACCACAAACCTCCACCTTACCATGATGCAAACCACCAGTAAATAACCGATAGCTACATCATAGCATCGGAGTACAACACCACTAAAACCCCGCGGTATCCCCCACGAGTTACCAGGTATGTAATTGGGAATGTATTATCGGAGGCGCAATTTATATATATAACAAGCGCAAAAAAAGGAGTACATTTATATATAATAACATGTAGCTATAATTTAAGAACTTAATGATTACCTCAATCCTCATGGTAATCATTCATCCACTCTGATACTTCAGCATACCGATCAGGTTTAGAGAAACGTCACGGTTCATCAAAGTATAATGTGGCATAAACATTAAAATTCAATTCTCTGTAAATAAAAAAGAAAATAAAAATTAGTATTTCAATAAACTCAAACACTATACTTTCAAAAATTTCCATATAGTGTAAAGCGAATGTAACAAGCGGAACAAACATGGGTTATACAAACTTACTCATCGAAGGTTAACACTTTAAATTCAAATTTAACCCTTTCCGGGAATAACGTAAATTAATTTAAAGATCTCATTCTAATTCTTTTTTCTGATTGAGATAATCGGTCTCCACCCTCACCTTCGTCAATTTCGATCAGGATCTATAAACGAGAAATTTTCAAATTCCGATAACTTTGTTCTTTTCCACAAAATGTTTAGAGACAGGCAGATCTAGTCCCTGCCCGTCCTAATCGTAGACTTTATGTTATTGATACGGAGTCGCACTCCTCGATGTCCCAACTCCATGGTGTTTCAACCTACATACAATAATCCGCAAGTGACATTGCAAAAAACGTAAATAAAATAATTTGAACAACATGTTAAATTGAAGTTGAATTTTTTAAATGCTTATTTTAGTAATTGGATGTATTAAACTATTCCCCTTAATCAAGGACCTACAATTATTACACCTAAGACAAGCAAAACAACCATTTCTTATAGATTGTAACTAGAGATGGGCGAATTTCTCAAAAATTCGATTCGGTCACTTCGCCGAATTTTCCGACAAAAGAATAAATTCTCCGTCCGAATTAACTCGGCACGAATCGCGTTAAAAAGCATCTATTTTCCAGGCTGCACAGAGCTGCAGGTGCTGTAGAACGTTGTGCCATACTTTAGATATCAAGGGAGCTTGGTTTTGGTCTTCCATACAATGTTGTGTTTTAGTATGACACGCAGATGACTGGCCGCAGCTCTTAGAATCACTTCACCTATTAAAATTACCCTGGGCACTTAAGAGGGCAAAACTGACCATAAAAACTGGAAGCGGGAGAATGTGAGCTTGATAAAGTCATATGCCAGCGAAAGCTGGAAAAAAACAAGCTAGAGCACAGGTGGCATCATTTAGTGACAGAGTGTGGAGGGTGACGGCGGCAGCCACAGCAGCTTGAGGTACAGTCAGTGTGCGGACAATGGACAATCTGGAGGTGGCAAAACACAGAAGCCACAGAGTGGCACACTGACTGAGAGCGGAGGTCCTACGGCGGCAGCAGATATGAGGTCATGCCATGCACAATGACATTCTGGAGCCGGCAAAACAGTAGTTGGCCAGAGAGTGGCACAATCCACACAGTGTGGAGGTCACAGCGGCACAGTAATGAGATCCAGGCAATGGCACAATGACATTCTGGAGGGCGGCAAAAATAGGTTAGGCCACAGAGTGGCACAATCAACACAGTGTGGAGGAACGGCGCAGCAGTATAGATCAGGCAGTGCAGCAATGACATTCTGGAGTTGGCAAAACAGGAGAAAAGCCACAGAATGGCACAATGACTTGAAGCGGAGGTCACGGCGGCAGCAAAATGAGGTCAGCAGTGGCACAATGACACAGTGTGTAGGGCAACGGCAGGATCACAGCAGCAGCATGAGGTCAAGAGTGGCACAATGACATTCTGGAGGTGGCAAAACAAGGAAGCCACAGAGTGGCACAATGACTGAGAGCTGGAGGTCACGGCGGCAGAAACCACATGAGGTTCAGCAGTGGCACAGATGACATCTGAGGCGGTAAAACAGTATTAGGCCACAGAGTTGCACAATCCACACAGTGTGGAGGTCATACGGCGGCAAGCATAATGGAGGTCAGGCAGTGGCACAATGACATTCGGAGGTGGCAAAACAGTTATTAGGCCACAGAGTGGCACAATTATACAGTGAGGAGGTCACGACAGCAGCAGCTATGAGAATCAGGCAGTGCACAATGACATTCTGGAGGCGGCAAAACAGTATTAAGGCCACAGAGTGGCACAATCACAACAGTGTGGAGGTCACGGCGGCAGCATATGAGGTTCAGGCAGTGGCACAATGACATTCCCTGGAGTCGGCAAAACAGTATTACCACAGAGTGGCACAATCACACAGTGGTGGGTAGGTCACGACAGCAGTAGCACATGAGATCACAGTGGACAAATGACATTCTGGAGGTGTGCGAAAACAGGAGGAAGGCCACAAGTGGCACATGACTGAGAGCTGAGGTCACGTCGCAGCATCATGAGGATCAGGCAGTGGCAACAATGACAGTGTGAGGAACATGGCAAGCAGCCTACATCAGCAGCATGGGGTCAGACATGGCACAATCACACAGTGTGTATGTCACGGCAACAGAAACAGCAGCAGCAGAATGAGGTCAATAGAGTGGCACAATACAGAGTGTTGAGGTGGGTGGGGGGCAATACAGTCCCTGGTAAAGATGGGGTAGTCAGATGGAGAAACTGTCAGATGTGTGGCATCAGGCGGGTGTGCAGCATCAGAATAGGCTGAGGCAGGGTAGTTTGAACCCAGACTGACGCCTAAGGCATTGGTGTGTTTGGGAAATCCTGGCCGACTCCAAGCCTGATTCATCTTGACAAAGGTCAGTCGATCCACATTTCCCGGTGGACAGCGGGTTTCTCCTTGGGGTACATGATGGGCCCCCGCCACACTGAACACCTGCGTCTGATGCCACACTACTGGCCGGGCAGGACAGATTCTGCCCACTGCAAACCGCAAGTTGCGGCCACACACATCCAGTTTGGCTGCCCTGTAGTCCACGGATCATCTAACTGAGGTGGCAGAGGCTGTCATAGCCACCACTGTTGGTTCAGGACTGCTTTCCGGGGTCCTGCTGCTGCTGCTCGACTACTGCCCTCCTCACTAGGTGGCTTGAAGGAAGCTGCTCATCAGTGACTCCAGCTTTAGGTTAATACTGATGGAGCTGGTACTGCTCCCTACCCCCCCACCTCCCCCAGCAGCCGCGCAGTAGTTACGTGAGCGCTGAGGAAACCCCCCTGTCAGACCTGTCCAGAGGAGGGACGATGCCGCACATAAGGCCACAGCCAACTGATTACGGAGGAGTTTTCCCTATAGTATTTGAGTTTGTCCTCCCTCCTCATAGCTGGAAAAAGGCTCCCATTTTTGGACCGGTAAGCCGAGGGTCCAGATAGGGTGGAGATCCAAATCATCCCTCTGCCGGAGCTGACTATTCGGCTGACAATCAGCCAGGCAAATAAGCATGCTGCGGCCATACACTTCACAAGTGACTCCGAGGGGGCGCTCCTGCCTCCATTTTCCCACTGTATACTGCCACGCGTGCTTGGGGGTCATCTTGTCCTCGTCTTTCCTCATCTCCATCCACCCTCCTCCAGCTGCTCCTGCACCTCCTCCCGTCCACCTGGTAAAAATCCACTCATTTCACCAGACAATGCTTCTGCTCCAATGTCCTCCTCCTCCATTTCAGTCCCCACCGACTCAATGTGCCAAGAGATGTAGTCCGCCACGTCTCCAGTCCCTCCCAGACAGATTTTTCAGCATCTGTTCCAGGAACATAAGCGTGGAATGATGTTTATTCATCCCGTAGTCCTGGCGACTGACAAAAAACATCGGCCTCCTCGAATGGCCTCAACAAACGGCAGGATTCCCGAACGCATGAGCAGCTGACTGCCAACTGGCTGACCAACCAAATTACACAGGGGAGTACTTCTGTCCTCCTGGATCATCAAAAAATCGGTAATGGCCTTTCCTCTGTTCATACAAGTCGTTCCACCATTGCAGGCTGGAATTCCAGCGGGTGGAAACAATTTGCAATATCAGAGATGTGTTTGGGGGAGGCCGTTCCTGCCGCTTTGCAACTCGAGGAGGTGTTTCCTGGCTTTGTTACGAATGGATAAAGTGCATGCACTAGTATACCTGGCCAAAAAAATATATTTTCAGAATGTACTGAAGATCGTTGGACAGACCCCCCTTCGGAACCTTTACACAACCAGATTGAACACATGCACCATGCAGGGCGCATGGACCATCCCTCCTCCGGTGCAGCGCGGTACGTATCATGTTCCTCCCATTGTCCTTCACCATGGTTCCGATTTGCAGTTGGCGCGGAAAAGCCACACATCGATTTCTTGCTGCTCTACGCGGAGCAGTCCTCCCCTGTGAGACTTCGTTCGTCCAGAGGCAAGCCAGGTGTAGAACTGCGTGACACCGCTGTGCCCTACACATGTGGTATGATGGAGCAGTAATTGTGGAGGCTTGAATGGTGTGGTGTGGTGGAAGGAGGAGGAGGCGGACATTGGCGCAGTGCTGCAGTTTGACAACGGAGGAGAAAGCGGGTCCACCTGTCCAAGTGTTGTGTGTGCCTGGGCTGGAAGCACATTCACCAGTGGCCGTAAAGGACATGTACTGGCCCTGACCGTAGTTACGCTCCATGACGTCGCACTGCCGTTGCACCTTGGAACAAACCTGATACAGCTCAAGACTGACCCACCTTCTTTTCTACACGTTTATGAAGGGCTGTGAACTGACCTTTTTGAAAAGAAATTACGCTTGGAACTCTCCAACTCGGCTCGGCACTAGCCATTAGTCTACTGAATGGTGCAGAGCCACCATTTGGGAAAGGGAGGGAACTGCAATACCAACAACTTTGGACAGTAGCACGGTCAGCTGCTTGCAACCTTAGAGGTTTGGAGACGCATAAATTGTTGTCTCTTTGGGGCAATCGCCTCCTTGAACGACTGCTGGACCATGATTAGCGAGGAGCAGGAGCATCTTGACCAGGAGATGATGTCCAAGAGAGAAACAGCTCCCCTTCTGCAGAGGTGGTGGAGGCCTTGACTGGCTGCATGGCATGCTGCCACTGGGGCCTGCTGCTGCTGCTGTTGCGCGGAGGCATGATTGACCACCACATCAGAGCCACACGTTTTCCTCCAAGGCCACCGATTGGTGACGCTGCCCATGTGTTTGACGCAGGGCCGTGGTGTCCCCCCCCTCCCACACCAACCCCCCCCCGCCAAACGATAGCTCCCTGGCCTACGGTTCACTTTCGCCCTCAGATTCTACATATACCCATATACGGCTCCTCGGTGTCTTAGCAAAGAACTGCCACAACCGGCCGAGTATCGGATTTTTAACGCCAACGCTCCGCACTGAGTGACTACTAAAGCCGCCTCTGGCCCCTCGCTGAGGTCCCGCTGTGCCACTGCTAACTTTCTTGGAACTGCGAAACGTGTTTTTTTTACCCCGTTGGCCCTTGGCTCCCGACCCTCAACACTTGCTGCTATCCTGCAAACTCACGGCCACATGACCCACTGCTGGCTGCGCTGCCGCCTGACGCGCAAGGGCCCCCCCCAGACGCCTCTTTCTCCTGACGATGAGAGAGCCCTTAATGCTCACCCGCTCCCAAGTGCGGTCGGCATACATCATCATCTATTTGTGTTCATCGTCACTGCTGTCCCCTCATCACCGGTCTTGTATGTCCCGATCTGACTTCTCACAACATGACCTCCCAGCCACTCTCAACATCTATACTTTGCCGCCTACTGCAAGAAGTAAACAGGCGATATTGGCCCCATTTCATCCGCTGCCAAGTAGCTGCTGACTGCCCGCCTCCACAAATTGTTTCATTCCTCGCTATATAGTGGTGCAGAGCCCAGACCACATAGTTAGAATCCACTGCTGAGGAACCGGATGGGAAACAGAGGCGGGCTGAGGACAGGTGAGGGCCGCTGACCCCCTCTCCCGGGCCATGCAACTAATGTTGTTGTGTCTGAGGTTCCCACCAGCTTCTTGGCCTGGGGTTGTCAGATGTCATCTGGGAGGAAGAGGATGACCCTAGTTCAACAATCAAGAACCCTTGGGTTTGCTGAACAACACACGCCGCTAGATACAGCGGAGTTTGTGAGGCCTCAACACCGAGTTACCCCTGCTGCAACGTCGCGCCTTGCTGTGCTGCGACCTGGGCCCTGTTCCAGGAATGTTTGTGCCACTGGCCACTCGCAGGTGCCTGAGCCGTGCCACCTCTCTGTCGGACAATGACTGTTTGTTTCTAAAAAAGTACAACACAGCGATTTAGATGGAGATATCTTTATATATAATATATCACCCTGTTTTTGATCTCCCAAATGAAACCCATAACAAGCTTGGGTAACCCTTGGATATAAATTCGCGCTCCACAAATGGCCAGGGAAAAATTTACTTGTATGTGTCTTTTAAAAACACTGTGTTGGTTTTAACTAAATGTACAAAGCACAAAACAGGCTTAATTAACCTGTCGGACATAAATAGGCTACAGAAAAATGTATATATTTTGGCGTTTGAAGAAAGACGGTTTTATTTTTGTCAGCCACACCAGCAAAACAAATGCTTAATTAACCGCCTGGATGTAAGTTACGCCAAAGAATTGGAGCCGCACGAAACTAGAAGCTTTGTAGATGCGTGTTACAATTGCGTGTTTTCTTCTACGCCACACAACAAGAGATACAGTTGTAATTAACCTTTGCTTGTGAATTAGGCTACAGGAAAAATTTAAATTAATATTTTGGCGTTGAAAAAGACGGTTTCTTGGGGTCAGCACACCACAAAACAACGCTTAATTAACCCCTGGATGTAAATTGCGCAATAAAATTTGAGCAGCCAAAAATGAGTGGTATTTGTAATTGAAAAAATCGCTGTTTCTTTAAATGAATACAACGGGAACTGGCTTGATCCCACTTGGATATTGAATGTATATACAGCTGCAGTGGACGCACACTGGATTTCAATCAATCCCCCAAAAAATTAGAAATAGAACATTAAGAGAACCAGTCCTTGAGACAAGCTGAGACACCCAACAGAAATCGCTATATAAAAATAAATTTTCAGTAAGAGCTATCAGCCCGGCAGCACCTTCCCTGATGAGCACAGTGAGAGGAGTTTTGAGCTCCCGCGTTCGCGCCCGGACATATATAGTGCGGTGACGTCACAGAATCCCGCCGGTCTCTGTTTTGGCTTCATCTCTGCACATGTCATGCAGGCTATGCCCTTCTTCTCCCAGAGTGCTTTGCCCCATGTAGCGCCAGGTGCTCGCAGCCTTTTATATCAATCAAAAAGCACACTTCGTTCACCCGAAGTACCCCAAAGTTCGACTTGGGTTCCGAACCGAAGTTTTTCCTAAAAATTCTAAACAAAATTCCACTTCGTTAGAATCAATTCGCCCATCTCTAATTGTAACCTAAGTTGGTCATCTTTTTTAATCGATCCCAAATCTGATCGTACTAGTCTATCCTTCAAACATCTTGACTTCCGATATGCCATACGAGGAGAGACCTTAAATTCTGGAATATCTTGTAAAGGGCCCACCCAAAATGTGCCATTCACTATTAATAATATCCCTAATTTTAGTACTCACCGGGGAATATAATGTAGAAAAAACTATTTTAGAATCTGTCTTTATTTCCTTTTTCTTTTTAATACACAAAATACTATGTAGGGATAGGGGTACACCTGTTCTAATAGGAGCTCCCTACAAAATACATGATAATTCAAAAAAACAAAAAATAAGGGACCATGTATTAAAATTTAACTTTTAATAATAATATTAAAGGAGAGGGAGAAATAAAAAAGCCAAAAACAAAACAAACCAAAAAGAGGGGAGCAAACCCCCCCTCCTCCCCAGAAAAAGTAAAGACCTGAATAGAAAATCCTACAATCCCTACTTAAACTAACCTTACCCTATATACATACAGGGATTACGCCCCGAAAAAGGCGGTCGTGTCAGGAACCTTTCCCTAAGATGAAAAGCCCTACAATAAACAAGATTGATAACCTGTCCCAAAATTTTCCTGTCCCAACATGTTTTTTGTGTCCCCAAACACTTCCTCAGGGGACTAAGTGTGGAAGACAATGTTGTAGTAAGGATATATACAAAGTGTCCTAAACTAGCGTAAGGACTATCTAATGCTAGGGCCAGATGAAAACAGATCCAGTCTATACATTAAACCTCTTTGCAGGGTAAGTGGAGACAGAGTAACTCCACATCTGACTAGGGAGTGGTATGATTTCCACTAAATCCCCTTTGCAGCAAGGTGGTGGGAGGGGTGGTATAATTTCCTTACCCCACCCATTCACCAAATGAGGCAAACATATCCATAGATATCCCGAATGTTAGTATACCGCAGCCAATTCTTAAGATCTTTCTCCCACTAATGTTCCAATAAATGGAAACAAGCAGAATGTGGGTCCATATACATGAAAAGAATATTTTTCACAGTACTAGTTTATGCAATGAAAAGTGAATTCGCTTCACACCATCCGTTGTCCGAGTATTCACCTACATCATATATATCCTCCAACAAACTACTGGAGTTCCACTAGTACATTAGAGACTGCTCAAGCAACCACGGGAGCCAAGTAGTAAAACAGAATGGTTCCTATTACCAAGACACATTCCTATACTCACGACCCCTCATCCATGCTGCCGATAAGCTTCCAGGGAATATCCGGTAAAGTCTCCAGGAAGGACCTAAGGTAGGGTCCACTCTCCTCCTGTAAGAGGGGCAGCTGCGGTCTGACGCCGCACACGCCGGCATTAAGTACCGATCGGCGCGCGAAAGCACGCCGTCCGCACTTCCGGTCTCGCCACGGCGGCCCAATCATGTGACCGCACAGCTGACCGGTATCCAGGCAACCCTGCCAAACAAATGACGAGCGCCGGGATACTAGTGCAGAAGATAAATCCGCACACATAATTTTTAATACGCACCAGGTATTATCAGAGATAGTTAAAGTCAACTTAGTCAAATGAAATTTTGCCTAGAAAAGGACCAACAGATAGTAGAAAACAAGTTATGTTTAGATGAAAAAACAGAAGTCCAAACGTTCATTAAGCCCTAGGGGGGCATTTGTTTTAAGTCTGAAAATCCATTCCGCTTCTCTCTGAAGCAACAGCCTATCCCAATTACCCCCCCTAGGGGGGAATGGGATCAAATCAATTCCCATGAAGCTGACACATTTAAAGTCTCCACTGTGTGTATTGCACACATGTCTGGCAATGGGGGTATCTCTGCCATGTTTGATGTCATTTAAATGCTCCCCCACACGTCTACGTAGTTCTCTCGACGTCTTTCCAATATACTCCAAGCCACAGCAGCAATTAATCTTATAGATCACTCCCTTGCTCTTACAATTTATGAAGTGTCCAATGTTAAAGTCTCTATTAAGTATGTTGCTGTGGAATTCTTTGCCAGTTTTCATGGAGGCACAAGCAACACAGCCACTACATCTAAAACACCCCTGGACCGGTTGATTAAGCCATGTCCTAGGGGGCAATTCATTCTCAAAGTGACTGTGGATCAGGAAATCCCGAATGCTTTTACCCTTACGATAGGTAATGTGAGGGTACTCACCGACAACTTTTCTCAAATCAGCATCTAGTTTGAGTATCTCCCAATTTTTTGTAATTATATTTCTTATTGGAGCTGCTGCTCCATCAAAATCTCCAATCAATCGGAAGATACCATCATCAGGTCCCTTAGGCTCCTTCTTGGGAACCAGTAGAGTGTCTCTAGGGCAGCGTAGAGCATTCCTATAGGCTTCGCTAAGGATTCTGTCCGGATATCCCCTATCAAGGAAACGTTTCCTCAAATCGTTAGATTGATTTTTGAATTCCAGAAGGGTAGAGCAGTTCCTCCTAAGTCGGAGATACTGCCCCTTTGGGATTCCCCTCTTAAGGGAGACAGGATGGTTACTGTCCCACCTCAAAAGGGAGTTAGTGGCCGTGGGCTTACGAAAAACAGTAGTCTCCAGGGAACCTTCTGGCGTCTTCTGAATACAAACGTCCAGAAATGGTAATGTGGTGTCACTGATCTCATATGTAAACCGTAAGTTAAGGTCATTGTTTTCATTTAGGAAGCTGACAAATTCCTTAAAGCGCTCGGGGGTCCCATTCCATAGGATCAAGATGTCGTCTATATATCTCATCCATAACAAGATCTCTTCGGTTCCAAATGTATTTGACTCACCAAAAACAAACTGATCCTCCCACCAGCCCAGGAGCAGATTAGCGTAGGCCAGCGCACAGGAGCTACCCATGGCCATGCCCCTGAGCTGGTGGTAGATCTTTCTATTAAAGACAAAAAAATTCTTGGTGAGGACAAACTTGAGAAGATGCAGGACAAAGGTGTTATGATCCTGAAACTGACAACCCCGAGCACTCAGGAAGTCCCTAGTAGCTCTTAGACCACAACTGTGTGGTATAGAGGAGTACAGCGCCTCCACGTCAATGCTTGCCAAGTAGCGTGACTGAGGCACCGTGATACCCTCTAATTTCCGTAGCAGGTCCATTGAGTCTCTCGTGTACGATGGTAATGCCACCACAAAGGGGGACAAATTTTTTTCAATATAGTGTCCAATATTTTGACACAAACTTCCCACACTGGACACAATGGGCCTGCCACGCATTACTGTACCTTTTTTGTGTATCTTAGGTAGACAGTAGAACGTCGCCATCCTTGGAAAATCTGGGAGCAAATAATCAAATTCATGTTTACTGATAAGACCAGAGGCCTGCGCCTCCTGTAGAAGAGATTTAAGTTCTTCACGGAAAGTAGACATAGGATTAGAACTCAGAACTTCGTACCCTTCTTTGTCTTTCAGAATCTCCATACACATGCGGGTATAATCCTCCGTGTCCAAGATCACTATGTTACCCCTCTTGTCTGAGGGTTTGATAGTTATACTCTTATCCTCAGACAAGTTCTTGATACTCTTAAGTTCTTCCCTACTACAATTCCATCTGATTTTTACGTTCTCCAATTTTTCCAATTCATTGACGGTAAGTTCTACAAAAATTCCAATATAGGAAGATTCACTTTGTGGGGGTGTACGGGTACTTCTATTTTTGAGTTCGGTAAACGGACCCTTACCCAGGAGGTTGGGGGAGTCTTCTGTAAGGCTCTCTAAAAGTCTCACCTCATCCAGCATATCAACTGGAATTCCCATTTCCTGACACTTACGTTTATCTTTTGATAGAAAAAACTTATACCAATGCAATTTCCATGCATACAGGTTAAGATCTTTGACTCAATGAAAAAGTTTAAATCCACGTGTATGTAAATAGGATAATCCCTTGCTCACAATCTTAATTTCTGTTTTACTAAGGGTTCTCTTGGACTTATTAACAATTACATTGGCATCTGTTATAGTACAGAAAGATGTTTCAACTGGTAAGTGACAGGTATCTGGTTTATGTATGTTTATTCGCGAAAGGGGTTGCGATTCCTTAGGGGATAAGATGTGTCCCCTAAAACATTCTGATCCCTCGCCTGTCCGCCACCAGATCCTCTATTCCGACTGTTCTTACCCCTTCCTCTGGGTTGGCCCCTGCCTCTCCTTGGAGTTGGACCCCTCTCTAAATCGGATTGATCCGTTTCAGTAGAGGACAGTTCTGTTTCCAAATCTCGTCTTGTATCTCTATCTCCCAAAAAGGAGTAAGCTTTATTGTTTTTAAAATCGTTCACGTCTCGAGTGAATTGTTTATGCTTACGTTCCTTTATGTAAAACTGATACCTTTCAATTGTATTCAACAACTGTTTCTCCTTAGATGGGAAATCTTTCTCTTGTTGAAAAGTTTTAGTGATGTCTACCTGTTCTTTAATTTTATTGTTCAAAGACTCTAAATTACCCCTCTCTTCTTCGAGAAGTAGCTGCATGAATCTGAGAGAGCTGTCAGTGGCTTCTTTTTCCCATTTAGACAAAAACGTAGGACTTTTATTCTTAGTCCCTGGGGTTAAAGCTATTCTCAGACCCCTAGGGACAATTCCTTTGCCAATGTATGTTTCAAGACTCTGGACCTCCCACCAAGATGCAATCTGTTCTTTATACAATTGGGTAAGGTCTCTAAAAGCTGCCTTGAAGGAAGGTGTATTTTTTTTTTTGTATCAAGGTCTGTTCTGAAAAGACGTCCTTAACATCGGCCAACCATTGACTAGTGTCCAAACCTACACAGAGAGGGCCTGTCATTACCTGGACAAAAAAATTACAATACACAAAATACTATGTAGGGATAGGGGTACACCTGTTCTAATAGGAGCTCCCTACAAAATACATAATTCAAAAAAAACAAAAAATAAGGGACCATGTATTAAAATTTAACTTTAAATATTAATATTAAAGGAGAGGGACAAACAAAAAAGCCAAAAACAAAACAAACCAAAAAGAGGGGAGCAAACCCCCCCCCCCCCAGAAAAAAGTAAAGACATGAATAGAAAATCCTACAATTCCTACTTAAACTAACCTTACCCTATGTACATACAGGGAATGCGCCCCGAAAAGGGCGGTCCTGTCAGGAACCTTTCCCTAAGACGAAAAGCCCTACAATAAACAAGATTGATATCCTGTCCCATAAATTTCCTGTCCCAACATGTTTCTGTGTCCCTCAAAACACTTCCTCAGGGGACTAAGTGTGGAAGACAATGTTGTAGTAAGGATATATACAAAGTGTCCTAAAATAGCATAAGGACTATCTAATGCTAGGGCCAGATGAAAACAGATCCAGTCTATACATTAAACCTCTTTGCAGGGTAAGTGGAGACAGAGTAACTCCACATCTGACTTAAGAAGGGCAGCTGCGGTCTGATGCCGCACACGCCGTCAATCTGTCTTTATTTCCTTTTTCTTTTTAATCAAATCCTCTTTGGTATATTGTGCACCTTATCTTTTTGTTTATCAATCAAATTTCTAGGGTAGCCTAGTTTTAAAAATTTATTACCCATGTCTTTCAATCTACCCTGTAAACGAACCGGATCTTGAACTATGCGTTTAACTCTAAGCATTTGACAATAAAGCAAATTGTTCAACAGGGACTTTGGATGAAAACGGTCATATCTAACCAGACTATTTCTGTCCGTAGACTTTACAAAAATGTCCGTACATAGATTATTCCCAACTTTGTAAACCAGAGTATCCAAAAACTGGAGAGAGTCATTTGAGAGTCATATGAGGATACCATAGTAAATTTAATATCATCATCAATGGTATTAAGAAAGGAGAAAAATCTTCCACGTAATTGGACCCGTCCAAATACAAAGAGTCATCTATGTATCCCCAACCCTAAAAATAATAAGAATGGGGCGACCAAAACACACCCCCTCCGGGTGAGACATTCATATTCGCAATTGGGGCAAAATAAGACCCCAAGGGGTCCCTTCTTTTGTAAAAACAATTAGTTTTTGAGCGATTATTATCGACAAATTTGAATTGGGCAGGGTTTTTTTATGTTGATACGGATTTTATAGATCACGCGATAATTTAGGGAAAATCTGCGCATAATCTATTAATATGGGCGTTTCCCTGTCATTTTGCAGCCAGCAAATCACTTACAGAATAGAGCAGGGTGAGCTGTGTTGTGCGATGTCATGACGGGGATGTGTATGGTTGCGATTGGCTGGAAAATTCACATGCCCTCGTTTTACATAGAACACCCTTCCTGTTCATGATCATGTGTGTCAGTGTCTCATAGGAGTTGGACGTGCGCTCGACCTCTGTCCAACAGCTCAGCAAACAGCTCAGCCGAAATTGTTCTATTTGTTCACACAGACAGCTATGATTTTAGCTGTTAACATTAGAACTTAGGTAGATTAGAGATTTGCAGATTTTAGGTACTTAGGCTGAGAATTTTAAAGGAGCATCTAGCCCTGTAAAGTCACGGGGGAAAGCGGGGGGAGGGGGAGGGCGTGGGCGAACACAGACAAGCTCTTTACAGGATACTGGATATTGTGCAGCACAGACTTTGTTTAAACATTGCATTGCAATGGCTTTTTATTAACAGTTTTCTGTTGAAATATTACTTGTATGTTGGGCAGCCTGAACTTATATTAGTATACAGATCTTTTCTAGTAACTGCAGGCCTATTTTTTAGGTGCAAAACTCCACTTTTATTATCCGTATACATTTCAGATAGGTGTTTTTTTTCACTTTTGCCCAGTCCAGCTTTGTTGATAGAGGCCCCCTTGCACTTATTTTTTAATACAGCAATTTTGTCGTAACCGCGGGTGTATTTTTAGGTGCAAAAAATACCGTTTATTATTCGTATACATTTCAGATAGGTGTTTTTTCATTTTGGCGCAGTCCAGCTTTGTTGATAGAGGCACCTTGCATTTTTAAATTTGAATAAAAGCAATTTGTCGTCACAGCGGGTGTATTTGATAGGTGCAAAACTCCACTTTTATTATCTGTATACATTTCAGATAGGTGTTTTTTCACTTTTGCCCATTTCCAGCTTTGTTGATAGGGGCACCTTGCACTTAAATTTGAATACAGAAATTTTTGTCGTCACCGCAGGTGTATTTTTAGGTGCAAAAAATCCCTTTATTATCCGTAACATTTCAGATAGGTGTTTTTCACTTTTGCCTAGCCCAGCTTTGTTGATAGAGGCCCCTTTGCACTTAAATTTGAATACAGCAATTTTGTCGTCCCACAGGTGAAATTTTTAGGTGCAAAAAATACCGTTTATTATCCGTATACATTTCAGATACGTTTTTTTTCACTTGGCACAGTCCAGCTTTGTTGATAGAGGCACCTTGCACTTAAATTTGAATACAGTAATTCTGTCGTCACCGCAGGTTTATTTTTAGGTGCAAAAATACTGTTTATTATCCGTATTAGAGATGGGCGAATGTCCCGAAATTAGTTTCGTTCACTTCGCCGAATTTCTCGGCAAAAAATAACTTCGTTACGATTTACTTCGGCACGAATCACGTTAAAAAACAGCTATTTCCAGGCGCACAGAGCCTGCAGGGGGCTGTAGAACGTTGTTGCCTGCTTAAAATATGCAGAGGGAGCTTGGTTTGGGCTTCATACAATGTTGTGTTTTAGTATGACACGCACATGACTGCCGCCGCTCTTAGAATCGCTTCACTATAAAATTCCCTGGGCACTTAAGAGGGCAAAACGACAAAAAACGAAGCGGGAAGTTGCCTGATAAAGTCATGCCAAAAAAAGCTGGAAAAAAAAAAAAGCTAAGCTTTGGTGGGAACATTAGGAAGAGTTGGGGTGACGGCAGCACCCCAGCACATGAGGTAAGACGTGGCACAAAGCATTTTGGAGTGGCAAAAACAGAAAAGGGCCCCAGAGTCACAATGACACAGTTGGAGGGCTGGCAGCAGCATGACAACATGGGCCCAAAGACAGAGTGTGTAGGGCACGGGGATCAACCCAGAGCGCATGGGGCAGACAGTGGCCCTTAAAACGTGTGTAGGGCACGGCAGCACCACGCAGCACAGAGGTCGACAGTGGCACAAGACACATGTGTAGGTCACGGGAGCAGCCACACAGCGCATGAGGTCAGGGCAGGGCACAATCGTGGTAGGTCACGGGGAGCAGCCACACAGCAGCATAGGTCAGACAGTGGCACAAAGACATTCGGGGGTGGCAAAAACAGGGTAGGCCACAGAGTGGACAATGACACATTGTGTAGGGGCCGGCAGCGCCACAGCACAGATGAGGTCGACAGGGAACAATGACCTGTGGAGGTCACGGCAGAGCCAAAACAGCAGCATGAGGGCAAAAGTGGCACAATCACATTCTGGAGGTGGCAAAAAAAGGAGTAGGCCACAGAGGGGGGACAAGACAATGTGGGGTCAGGGAGCAGCCAACGCAGCATGAGGTCAACAGTGGCACAAAGACACAGTGTTAGGTCACGGCAGCAGCCGCAGCAGCACATGAAGTCGACATTTGGCACAATACACAGTGTGTAGGGCACGGGACAGCCACAGCAGCAGCATGAGGGCAGAAAGTGGCACACACATTCTGGGGGTGGCAAAAAAGGGGTAGGCCACAGAGTGGGACAATACAAAGGTGGAGGTCACGGCAGCGCCCCGCAGCAGCATGAGGACGACAGTGGGCCAAAGACACAGATGTAGGCCGGCTGCAGCCCCAGACATAGGTAGACAGTGGGACAATGCACATGTGTAGGTCCGGCAGCAGCCCCAGCACAGCATGAAGTCAGACATTGGCACAATGAACAGTGTGAGGGGCACGGGAGCAGCATGAGGTCAACAGTGGGACAATGACATTTGAGGTGGCAAAAACAGGAGTAGGCCCCAGAGTGGACAATGACACAGTGTTAGGTCACGCAGAGCCACAGCACAGCATGAGGGCCCGAAAGTGGCACAATCAATTCTGGAGGTGCAAAAACAGGAGTAGGGGACAGAGTGGGGCAATGACACAGTGTGGGGGTCAGGAGCAGCCACAGCAGCAGCATGAGGACAGACAGTGGGACAATGACACGTGTTAGGTGAGGCAGAGCCACAGCAGCACATGAGGTCAGACAGTGGCACAAAGACACGTGTTAGGTGAGGGCACAGCCACACAGCGCATGAGGGCAGACATGGCACAATGCATTTTGGGGTGCAAAAACAGGTGCCCACAGAGTGGGGGCAATGACACAGTGTGGAGGTCACGGCAGCGCCACGCACAGATGAGGTCAGACAGTGGCCAAAGACACAGTGTGTAGGTCCGGCAGCACCTAGCACCATGAGGTCAGACAGTGGGCCAAAACCGTTTTTAGGTCACGGGGAGCAACCACAGCAGCCCGATGAGGGATACAGTGGCACAATGACACAGTGTGGAGGGCACGGCAGCAGCCACACACGCATGAGGTCAGCAATGCACAATGACATTCTGGAGGGGGCAAAAAAGGGGTAGGCCCAGAGTGGGGCAAAAGACAAGTGTGGGGTCACGGGAGCAGCCACAGCAGCAAAAGGTCAGACAGGGCACAAAAGACACAGTGTGTAGGTCACGGCAGCAGCCCCAGCAGCAGATGAGGTCAGACAGGGCACAATGAACAGTGTGGAGGGCACGACAGCGCCACAAGCAGCATGAGGTCAGGCATGGCACAAAGAATTCTGGAGGTGGGAAAAACAGGAGTAGGCCACAGAGTGGGCAAAAAAAACAGTGTGGGGGTCACGGCAGCACCCCACAGCAGCATGAGGTCAGACGGGGCACAATGAGTTCGGGGGTGGCAAAAACGGGTAGGGCCCCAGAGTGGGACAATGACACATGTGAGGTCATGCACACCACAGCAGCACATGAGTCAGAAGTGGACAATACATTCTGGAGGTGCAAAAAAAGGAGTAGGCCCCAAGGGGACAAGACACAGTATGGCGGGCAAGGGAGCAGCCACAGCGCAGCAAAGGGCAACAGGGGACAATGACACGTTGTAGGTCACGGGAGCAGCCCCAAAAGCAGCTGGGTCAGACAGTGGAAAAGACATAGTGTGGAGGTGGGTGGCAAACCAGCCCCCCGGTAAAGATGGGTTGGGGGCATGGAGAAACGTCAGCGATGGTGCATCAGGCGGGTGGCGGCTAGAATAGTGGCTAAGGGGGTAGTTTTTAACCCAGACTCATTTCCACAGTTTGGGTGAGGGGTCATGGCTATTTAGTCTGACGCCTAAGGGATTTGGTGTGTGGAAACCCGGGCCCGACCCCCACCCCTTAAATTCATCTTGAAAAAGGTTTCCAGTCGTTCCACTTTTCCCCTTTGGACAAGCAGGTTCCCCTTTCGGGTATCGATGGCCCCCCCCGCACGAAAAAACCCGCTCTGTGCCACACAAAGGGCCCGGGGCAGGACAGCTTCTCCCCACTGCAAACTTCAATTTCCCGGCCCACAAAATCCGGGTTTTGGCGCCCATTGGGCCCAGCGGATTTTCCCTAACTGGGGGGGGGCAATTTGTTTTTTCAAGTGGCCACCCCCATTTTTTGGTTCAGGGCCCTGCTCCAGGTCCTGCTGTTTGCTGCTGGGGGACTGCCCCCCTCACAAAGCGGGTAAAGGAACTGTCACCCAGGGGAACCCAGACTTAGTTCTGCTGATGGATTTTTAAATGCTCCCCCCCCCCACCTTCCCCGGCACCCGGGGGAAGTATTTACTAAAGGTGAAGAAACCCCCCCGGTAAGACCTTCAGGGGGGGCCCGATGCCGCATAGGGGCAGCGGAAAAAACGGGAAACGGAGGATTTCCCTATAGTATTTGGGGTTTGCCTCCCTTAAATACCTGGGAAAAAGGCCCCCATCTTGGACCGGTAGCGAGGGCCCAAATAGGGTGGAGAGCCAAAGTCATCCCTCCCGGATGCTGAATTTTCGGTGTCACTACCCAGGAAAATCACATGCGGCGGGCCATTGCACAAGTGACCCCCGAGGGGCTCCCTGCCTCCATCCCCAAACCTCTATACTCCCACGGTGCTTGGGGGCCCATCTCCCTGTCCCCCCTCATCTAATCTGGCCCCCCCAGCTGCTCCGGCCCTTTCCTCTTTGTCACCGGGAAAGAAAATCCCCCAATTTAAACCAAAGCCCAATGCTTCTGCCCCAAATGCCCCTCCTCCCCCTCCATTTCAGTCCCCCCCCCCCGGACTCTTTGTGGCCGCGAAATGTAGTCCCCAAAGTCTCCAGCCAGTCTGCCCAGACGGGTTTTTTCCCAGCTCTGTTCCGGGAAACATGAAGCGGGTTAAAATAAAGTTATTCATCCTGTATCCTGGCAAATGAAAAAAATAACATGCCTCCCGAATGGCCCCCAACAAACGGCAGGTGCCCACGCATGACTGCCACTAGCTGACATAAAAAGTTACACAGGGGAGTACTTCGCCCTGCCTGGATCATCAAAAAATCTTTAAATTTGGGTTTTTCCTTTTTTTACAGTCGTCCAAATGTGCGGGCGGGAATTTCCCAAATGGGTGGAAAATCGAATCAGAGTGTGTTGGGGGGGGCCTTTTGGGGCCGCTGCAACTCGGGAAGGTGTTCCTGGCTTTTTTACAAAATGGATAAAGTGCATCCCACATTTTTCCTGGCCCATTTTCAGAATGTTCAAAAGTTGGGTGGAAACTTCGGGAACCTTTTCACAACCGGGATTAAACAACATGCGCCAGCAGGGCGCAGGGACCATCCCTCCTCGGTGCAGCCGGACAACCAGGGTTCCTTCCATTGCCCGTACCAGGGTTCCGATTTGAAATTTGGGGGGCCGGAAAAAGCCACAAAACGATTTTTTGCTGCATGACGCGGAGCATTTCCCTCCCCTGTGGGGACTTCGTTCCCGGGGGGAAAGCCGGGGTGTAAATGCGTGACACCCCCTGTGCCTTACACATGTGGTTGATGGGCAGTACTTTTTGGAGGCTGAGATGGTGGGGAGGAGGGGAGGCGGACAATTTGGGGCAGGAGCCGCAGTTTTTTACAAAAATGGAGGAGAAAGCGCCCCTCTCCTGTCCCAAATTGTTTTTTTTTGTGCCTTTGGGGGCCCGGAAAGACATTCACCCAAAATGGGCCGTAAAGGGGGCATGTACCCGGCCCGGCCCTAAGGGAAAAGCCCAGGCCGTCCGGCTGCCGTGCAAACTTGGAAAAAACCAATTTAAGGGGCAAGGAATGGCCCCCCTTCGGGTTTCATATTTTGAAGTGCTGGTACTTTCCCTTTTTTTGGGAAAAAGGGTTTTCGGTTGGAACTCTCCAAACTCGGCTCGGCACAACCATTAGTTTCCTGGGGGGTGCGAGTTTTCCCCAAAAATTTGGAAAGGGGGGGACTGCAGTACCCAAAAACTTGGGGGGAGCACGGTCCCGCTGCTGCACCTTTGGAGGTTGGACGCATACTGTTTTCTCTTTTTCAATCGCCCTGAAAAGACTGGGTGGGCCATGAGTAGCGAGGGGCAGGGGGCATTGGAAACCCGGGAAAGATTCAAAAAGAACCAGCTCCCATTTGGGAGAAAGGGGGTGGAGCCCTTGGGGCTGGGGTGCAATGGGGATGCGTGCCACTTTGGGGGCTGCTGCTGCTGCGGGGGCAGGAGGGGCCCCCCACATCCCGCTCCACGTTTCTCCCAGGGGCCCCCGGATGGTGACGCGCTTTTGTTGACCCCAGGTCCGGGGGTGCCAACGGTTTTGCTTTCCCGGGCCCCGCTTCCCCTTTCTGCTTACACATTCTTAACTTTCCCCCAAAATTCGGCCCTCCGGGGTTTTTAGCAAAGGGGGGAAAAGGGAAAACCCCCGGATATCGGATTTTTCCCCCAACGTCCCACTGGTTTTTTTCTGGGGCCCCTTTCTTCCCCCATTGAACCCCCCTGTGCCCTTCTTTCTTTAACCCTGCGAAGGGGGGTTTTTTATCCCGTGGCCGCTGGCCCCACCTACACTGCGCTATCTGCTGACTCCAGGGCCCCCGACCACTTGGGCTGCACCGGCCTAAGGGGGAAGTGACCCTTTCTCCTGACGATGTGAAGCCCTTGCCCACCGACCCCCAAGTGCGGTGGGTACATCTATTTTTTTGTGTTTCCGTCATGCGTCCTCATCACCGGTCTTGGTATGGAGGTGCCCCCCAACAACATGACCCCCCATCCCCACTTCAACTCTTATTTTGCCGCCTACTGCAAAAAGCGGGGATATTGGCCCCCATTTCTTCGCCCCAAATAGCTGTGCTGCCCCCCCAAAATTGTTCTTCCCCTATATAGTGGCGTGGCCCAGACCACATAGGATCTTGGTAGGGAAACGGTGGGAAAGGGGGGTTGGGACAGGTGGGGGCCGTAAAACCCCTCCGGGCCCTCCCAAACATGGGTTGGTCTGCGTTCCCACGACTCTTGGGGGGGTTGTCAGATGTCATCTGGGAGGGGGGATGATATCAACCAATCAAAAACCATTGGGTTGCTGAACAACACAGGGCCCGCTAGAGACAGCGGAGTTGTGGCTCCCCGGTGACCCTGCGCGACGTCCCTTTGCTGTGCTGCGCCGGGCCCTGGAATGTTTGTGCCTCTGCCACCGCTTGTGAAAAGGGCCTGCCACCCCTGTCTGACTACTGTTTTTTAAAAGTACAACACTGTTTAATGAAGATATCTGTTATGATAAATACACCCCGTATTTGACGCCAAATGAACCCCCGTAACAAGCTTGGTAACCCTTGGATATAATTTTCGCTCCACAAATGGGCAAAAAATTGACTTGTATGTGCCTCTAAAAAATGTGTATTTTACTGAATTTAAAAAACACAACAGGCTTGAATTACCTTCGGATATGAATTATGCTAACAGAATTCTTCGTGGCGGTGAAAAAAGCCCAAGTTTCTTATAACTGAGTACAAACTGGCAGAACAACGCTTTAAATAACCCCTGGATGTAAAATGCACCAAACAATTGAGACACCACAAACTAATAGCTTGTAGCGTGTTACAATGGCGTGTTTTTTTTTACGCTACACAACAAGAGATAAAAATGTAATTAAACTCGCTTGTGAATTATGTCAACAGGAAAAAATTTATCTATTTTGGCGTGAAAATGCCGGTTTCTTGGGATCACCACAGCTGAAAAACAATGCTTAATTAACCCCGGAAGTAAATTGTGCCAAAGAATTAAGCAGCCCAAAAATGAATTGGTATTTTCCTATTGTAAAAATAAAAACCTGTTTCGTTTAAATGAATACACAAGGAACTGGCTTAGATCCCCCTTGGAATATTCAATTGTTCTGTGAGCAGATAGGATTTTAAATGTATATGCAAGCTGCAGGGGAAACGCACACTGGAATTTCAGATTCAATACCCCAAAAAATCAGAAATAGAATTTTAAGAGAATCAGTCTCAGAGACAAGCTGAGACACCCAAAAAAAAATCGCTGTATAAAAAATCAGTTCTTCAGTAACAATCAGCCGCGCGGCAGAAACCTTTCCCCTGATCGTACAGTGAAAGCGGTTTATGGCTCCCAGCGTCGCGCCGGACTTTTTTAGTGCGGTGACGTCCACAGAATTCCCGCCGGTCTCTGATTGGCTTTATCTATGCACATGTCATGCGGGGCTTTTGCCCTTATTCCTCCCAAGTGCTTTGCCCATGTAGACCCAAATGTGCTGGGCAGCCATTTTATAATCAAAAGCACACTTCGTTCACCCGAAGTCCTCCAAACTTCGACTTCATTCAGAACCGAAGTTTTCCTGAAATTCTAAATGAATTCCACTTCGTTAGAATCAATTCGCCCATCTCTAATCCGTATACATTTCAGATAGGTGTTTTTTCACTTTGACGCAGGCCAGCTTTGTTGATAGAGGCACCTTGCACTTACATTTGAATACAACAATTTTGTTGTGATGTGAGGGATTTCAGAATAGCTGTGATGTGCTGTCTTTTAATAAGAGACCTTCCAAAACTCTTCCATACCTTCTCAAATTTTTATCTTTCTGAACTGGAGCGAAATGCAGGTGGTAAGCGAAACCCAAAAAGGGGGGTAGGCATGGGGGTAGAGGTACGATGAGAAGGTGCTCCTTCCAGTGCTGGCGATAACACGCTTTCCACGGATCGTCGGTTGCAGGACCGTCAGGCCTGTCATCGCTGGGTCAGGGCCCCGTGGAATCTCAGTAACGAACAGCGTCGCCAAACTGTTCTTCAGTGGTTAATGCAACCCGCATCCAGCAGTCTTACCTCCTCGTCCTCCCAGTCACGGCCACAAATGTCATCATCAGCATCATCCGCATCCGTCCAAATGAATCGAAGGCAGCCCAAATTTTCAACTCGTGTACCCCACTGTGGATAATCCATTTTCTGAAGAACCTCTTTGATGACAAAATGCGGTTTGAGGTAGAAGGCATGTTAAAAGTTTCAAGAGGCCAAAGAGGATGATTTTGTCTGCTTGACGCCCAGTTACTGATGCATCAGAGGACGAGGAGAAGGAAGCCGGTCAATCGGCAAAAATCCCGGGTGGTCGGCAACGCCTTGCAGTCCTCTTGTTGTAGCCCGCAGCCCCTGGATGCAGAATGTCGGGAGGGACCAAGTCCCCTGTTTTGATGATGATAATGATGAGGGACATTGCGGACCCAAATGTGGTCTTTTCAGCGAATTTGCTTGCGAGCGCTTCATCACTGGACGAGGAGGAAGAACGAGGGGGTAGTGTAAATTTCGGGCCCCGCCTCAAAAAGGGAGAGGGTGGTCGCAGAAGTCTGCTGATTTTGATTCGCCGCCCGGTCAACGGAAAACCCCGCTCCTCGCTTATCGCCGTCAAAAAAGTCCAGGACCTCTCAAACCTGGGCTTCTTTGAAACCCAAACCTCTGATTCACCCAGCGATGTCATATGCCGCCTTTGCCGTAAATGCATAAGTAGAGGCAAGAATCTTTTGGTATTTAACCACCACCAACATGTCTAGTCACATGCAGCGAATGCATGGTTGAAATGGAGGCTACACTTGGCCAAAAAAAGGCCACACCGACGCCGGGGGCCCCCAACCACTGTCACACTCTCTCTCTCCTCCTCCTCCTCCTCCGCCCCACCAAGCGTTCCTCAGCTGCCTATGTCTCTCAGAGTCATGAACAGGGATCAGCCTCCACTTCAGCCTTCACCGTCGCCCGAGTACCACCAGCACACAGAGACCCATGCTACCCCTTCTCCTTCCGCCGTTTTTAAAGACCTGCACGCCGTACAGCGGCCAGTCTAGCAGCCAGTTTCTGTCTTCCAGGTTTGGGAGCAGAAGAAACACTTTAACCCAAACCATCCCAAACCAAAAACCTGAATGTCGGCATTGCCAGGCTTTTGGCCTTGGAAATGTTGCCTTTCCGTCTGGTGGACACAGATGGGTTCCGCCACGTCATGGCCCTTTGCCTGCTCCCAATAAAACCCGATGCCGAGCAGGCATTTCTTTGCCAGAAAAGGGTGTCCCTGCCCTGGCCAGCCACTGTAATCTAAAATTTCAAGCGCGTTGTCTGCATCTGTGTCCGGAAAAGTCCATCTCACCACCGACACATGGACTAGTAAGCACAGCCAAGGCCGCTATATCTCTGTGACAGCTCACTGGGTGGATGTCTCTAGTGGTGACGGTAGCTCTCAGGCTCGGCGCACGCTCTTCAAAACCGCAGGGATGGTGCAGGCTTCTTTCCCCCCAAGGTCCTCTGGTGGCATCACGGGCCCAGAGAAAGCAGGACGTGTTGAAATTAATTTTTGGAGACCATCACACACAGGTAGGAGCTGTGGACGACTCTCCGCAACGAAAT
>JAODAL010050764.1:0-27165 GCA_025379985.1 Phyllomedusa bahiana
CTCCTGACCTGTGGTGGAGGGCTCCGAAGATTTAATTTCAAACGGCCTGGTTCCTTTGGGCACTTGATGCCACCAGAGGACCTTGGGGGAAAGAGCCCTGCACCACCCTCCGTTTTGAAGAGCGTGCGCCGAGCCTGAGAGCCACTGCCCACCCCCCAGAGACATCCACCCAGCTCCCCTTGAGCTGTCAAAGATATAGCGGCCTTGGCCGTGCTTACTAGTCCATGTGTCGGTGGGGGAATGGACTTTTCCGGACACAGTGAGACAACGCGCTTGAAATTTTAGATGACATGGGGCTGGCAAGGGCAGGGACGGGCTTTTTGGCAAAGAAATTGCCTGCTCGGCATCTGTTATTGGGGGCAGCAAGGGCCATGACGGGGCGGAACCCTCTGTGTCCACCAGACGGAAAGGCAACATTTTCCAGGCCAAAAGCCTGGCAATGCCGGACATTCAGGGCTTTTTGGCTTTGGGATGGTTTGGGTTAAAGTGTTTCTTCTCCCCCAGCCCTGGAAGACAAAAGGGCCCTGGCTGCTAGACTGGCCGCTGAAAACGGCGTGCAGGTCGTCAAACTGGGGGAAGGAGAAGGGTAAGGGAAATGGTTCCTCGGTGTGCTGGTTGGTACTCGGGTGACGGTGGAGGCTGAAGCGAGGCTGATCCCTGATCATGACTCTGAGAGGCATGGGCAGCTGAGGAACGCTTGGTGGGGCCCGGAGGAGGAGGAGGCGGAGACAGAGGGTGTGACAGTGGTTGGAAGCCCGGCGCGGTCGGGCCCTTTTTTTGGCCAAGTGTTGCCTCCATTTCAACTCATGCATTCGCTGCTTGCGACTAGACATGTTGGTGGTGGTTAAACAACTAAGATTTTTTGCCTTACTTATGCGTTTTACGGCAAAGGTGGCATATGACATCGCTGGGTGAATTAGAGGCTTGCTCATAGAAGGCCCAGGCTTGAGAGGTTCCTTGGACCTTTTTTTACGGCGATAAGCGAGGAGCGGGTTTCCGCTGACCGTGGCTGACGGAATCATATCAGCGGACTTCTGTGACCACCCTCTCCCTTTTTGAGGCGGGACCCGTATTGATACTACCCCATCGTCTTCCTCCTCGTCCAGTGGTGAAGCGCTCGCAAGCAAATTCTGCGGAAAAGACCACAATGGATCCGCAATTTCGTCATCATCATCATCATCATCAACACAGGTGACTTGGTCGTCCTGACTTTCTGCATCCAGGAGCTGCGAGCTACAAGCAAGAGGCACTGCAAGGTGTTGCCGACCGCCTGGGATTTTTGCCGATTGACCCCTTCCTTCTCCTCCTCTGATGGCTCAGTAACTGGGCGTCAGAGCAGAAAAATATCATCCTCTTTGGCCTCTTGATCTTTTTAACATGCCTTCTGACCCCAACCGCATTTGTCAAAGAGGTCTTCAGAAAATGGATTACCATAGTGGTGGGTACAGATGTTGACATTTGGGCTGCCTTCGCTTCATGTTGGACTGATGATGATGATGATGATGATGATGACGACATTTGTGGCCGTGACTGGGAGGATGAGGAGGTAAGACTGATGGATGCAGGTTGCATTAACCACTGAAGAACAGATTGGCGACGCTGTTCGTTACTGAGATTCACAGGGCCCTGACCCAGCAATGACAGGCCTGACGGTCCTGCAACAGACGATCCGCTGGCATGCGTGTTGTCGCCAGCACTGGAAGGAGCACCATCTCTCGCACCTCTACCCCCCTCTTTGCTCGCTTACCACCTGAATTTCGCTCCATGTTCAGAAAGATAAAAATTTGAGAAGAGTTTTGGAAAGTCCCTTGTTAAAAGACGGCAAATCACAGCTATTCTCAAATCCCTCAAATCAAAACAAAATTGCTGGATTCAAATTTAAGTGCAAGGTACCTCTATCAACAATGCTTGACTACCAAAACTGAAAAAAAACACCTATCTGAAATGTATACGGATAATAAACGGTATTTTTGGCACCTATCAATACACCTGTGGTGACTACAAAATTGCTGGATTCAAATTTAAGTGCAAGGTACCTCTATAAAAAAAACACTCCAATTCTTTGGGGCTTGTGAACAGCTCAATGGCTGAACAAACATGAACCCATTAGCTAGCAACTTTGCCATTTATGCTGACTGGGAAAAAGATCACATGTGCAGCTAATTTCTAGAGCAAGATGAAAAACTGCACACCAATTTTAACACCTATTCACACCAGCATGCAGAAAAGCCGCAGTATAATGCATGGGGAGATTGCAAAAATGCAAAGTAACCAATGAAACAATCACTCATACAACCTCAGGGCATGAGGAAGGTGGTTGCCGGTACTACAATTGCATATAATAAGGCGATACAAAAGTGTGCCATAAATATAGATACGTGTGGTACACAATGCTGGCTTACAACCTATTAGTGACACCCATACTATTAGACCAGGCGGGCTGCCCAGCATTTTCTAAGTGTCCAACACAACACTGGCACACTCTATCAACAAAGCTTGACTGACCAAAAGTGAAAAAAACACCTATCTGAAATGTATACGGATAATAAACGGTATTTTTGGCACCTATCAATACACCTGTGGTGACTACAAAATTGCTGGATTCAAATTTAACTGCAAGGTGGCTCTATCAACAAAGCTGGCCTGCGCCAAAGTGAAAAAAACACGTATCTGAAATGTATACGGATAATAAAAGTGGAGTTTTGCACCTAACAAATAGACCTGCAGTCACTAGAAAAGATCTGTATACTAATATAAGTTCAGGCTACCCAACATACAACAGAAAACTGTTAATAAAAAGCCATTGCAATGCAATGTCTAAACTTATTCTCAGCTGCACTAAATCCACTATCCTTTAAAGAGCTTGTCTGTGTTCGCCCGCGGCCACCCCCCCCCCCACCCCCTGATACCCACGTGACTTTACAGGGCTAGCTGCTCCTTTAAAATTCTCAGCCTAACTACCTAAAATCTGCAAATTTCTAATCTACCTAAGTTATAATATTCACAGCTAAAAGTAGAGCTGTCTCTGTTAACAAATAGAACAATTTCACTGAGCTGTTTGCTGAGCTGTTTGGACAGAGGCCGAGCGCACGTCCTACTGCTATGAGACACTGACACACACTGAGGGAGAACAGGAAGGACTGTTCTATGTAAAACGAGGTCATGTGATTTTTCCAGCCAATCGCAACCATACACATCCCAGTCATGACGTCGCACACACAGCTCACCCTGCTCTATTCTCTAAGCTGATTTGCTGGCCGCCAACATGACAGGAAGCGCCGAAAATGGCCCCATATTAATAGATTATGCGCAGATTTTAACCTAAATTATCGCGTGATCCAAAAAATCCGATCAACATAAAAACCGTACCGATTTCAACTTTGTCGATAAAAATCGCTCAACACTAGTTATCATGTTACTTATACTGTATGGTGAACGCTGTAAGGGCTTGTTCACACGGAGTTTACACTCCGTGTTACAAGCGCTTAAAGGATCCGTCTTGGGGTCCGCTCTGTCGGTCCCCAAGACGGATCTAACAATTAGCAGTGAGATTCTAAGTGAGTGTATACTCCGTGTGAACAAGCCCTAAAATTTAAACAAAAAAACAATGGCGGAGCTGCATTTTTCCCCCCATTTTCATGGCCCAATGCTGAAAAAAACCATGAAACACCTGTGCGCCCAAAATGTACAATATACCCCTAGATGAGATCCACGAGGGGTGTTGAATCCAAAAAGGGGTAACTTCTGGAAGGTGTTCTGGTACTTTGGGGGACTTTGCAAATGCGATATGGCACCCTCCAAAATCTGCGTTGCAAAAGCCAAATAGTGCTCCCTCCATTATACGCCTTGCCATGCACCCAAAGCAGTTTATACCCACATAAGGATATTGCCGA
The DNA here is from genome assembly GCA_025379985.1 of Phyllomedusa bahiana. NCBI lineage: Eukaryota > Metazoa > Chordata > Amphibia > Anura > Hylidae > Phyllomedusa > Phyllomedusa bahiana. Next base: position 3,894 of record JAODAL010050764.1, read on the forward strand.
ACTTGGTAGAAATTGCACAACAAAATTTAGGGTGTTTTTTTTCCAGGATTACTTGTAAAAATTAAACATTTTCAGCTAAAATTGCAGATTGTTGGAAAAAAAATGTCATGTTCACTGCCTAACGCTAAAAAAAATCTGTGAAACATCTGTGGGGTCGATATACTCACTACACCCCTGGATATATTCCTTAAGGGGTGTAGTTTCCAATATGTTTGGCTTTTTAGGGATGGGTGTTAAGTTATAGCACCTTAAGGTGTCTGCAAACCTGGAATGACACCTAAATAAAATTGTATTGAAATGAGACCCCAAAGTCCGGTAGGTGCTCCTCCTATTCTGAGGCTTGTGGTTGAGCCAAATAATGCACTAAGGCCACGTATGGGATATCTCTAAAAACGGCAGCATCTGGGGAATTAATATTGTGTTTCATTTACCTGGTCACATCTACCATGTTCTAGTGAATAATGGATAAAAACTGAAAATCTGCAAAAAAAAAAAGTAAAATTTTTAAAATTTCACCACCACTTTGCTTTAATTTCTTTTAAATACTTTAAAGGGTGTAGTTTCTTAAATGTATTCACTTCTGGAGGTATATAACATATAGGCCCCTCAAAGCCATATCAGAACTGGACTGGTTCCATAAAATCTATATTGCAAATTTTGAAAATGTGAAAAATTACTACTAAATTTCTAAGCCCCCTAATGTCTTAAAAAAAGACATTTAAAAATGATGCCAACCTACAGTAGACATATGGTAGATTCTAGTTATAAACTATTTTGAGTGGAATAACTATCTAACGCAGACATTTTTGAACTTTGAAAATGGTACATTTTTCTAATTATTTACAATACTTTGATATTTTTCACACACAATCAAGGGTTTTTTGGAACAGAATTTCTTACCAACTTGAAGCACAATGTGTCACGAGAAAACATTTTCTGAATCACATGGATAGGTAAAAGTGTGAAAAAGTTATTCTCACAAAGTAACACGTGTCAGATTTCAAAAATTGGGCTCAGTCAGAAGGTCAAAACTGGCTGCTGCGGTAAGCGGTTAAAGTAATTAGAACAGAGAGAAATTCTGTAAAAACCAGAACTGGACATCCTGCATTACATGTCAGCCGCTGCAAGGGAAATGAGCATGCAGATGCTGTTGAAAAATAAGTAATAGCGTGATGGGTTATAGAAGCTAGAACCCCTTGTTTAATTTAAAAGGGTTATGCTGTTGCAATAACCCATTTAGAAAATTTTAAATGAATTTAACCTGCATTGAACTAAGTATGCAACAAAACTGTGCAGTTTTGCAAGTAAACATAATAAAATTATTAATTTAAAGCATTCTACAATGTTTCCTGAAGAACATACATAATTAACAGGCTCCAAAATAATTAAAACCATTATGGGGCCATATATGAAAATTATCTAGGACTAAGACTTTGTTACCCATAGCAACCAATCAGATCTCCCATTCCATTTTTTCAGAGCTCTATATAAAATGAAAAGGGGGCTCTGATTGGTTGCTATGGGCAACAAGTAAAGTCTTAGACCTAGACAGTTTTCATGCACGTGGCCCTATTTATTTTCATGAAATGCTATTCTTGTACAATGTCATCTGTTGTTATCTCACCTTTAATTTACTTACTGAACTATAATTATTGATTCCTGCTGATACCATTTTCATGTGACCTGATTCTTATCTTATATTTCGCTTCATTTCCTGGAAAGATGTGAAATCCCTGCACTGTCTGTTCAGGACAGTGAGAAATTCAATATTCATCTTTCTTTTCCGTACTTGAGGTTATCAGGTTTTATTTTTTTTTCTATTTTGTGAACTGTCATTGATAAAACACCTGTTTTAATATTCTGTGTAAAGTAAAGCATTATCATAACTATATGTACATGTCAAATATCCCAGTGGTGCCTTCATGAAAACAGATGCATTATACTATTTCAGTAAATCTCTAATAATACATAGTAACATAGTAGATATGGTTGAAAAAAAGGTCCAACCTATAACTCTACATTTTTAAACCAGAGTATGAAAAAACCTTTATCAGGTGGCTTCCAAATGTCACAAAAAAGAGGAAAAATTTCTTCCTGACTCCAAATATGGCAATCAGAAAAACCCCTGGATCAATGTCCTATCTCCAGAATCTAGAAATCATGAATATTATACATATAATATCTAAGTCTTTCTTAAACTTGTTCAAGAACAAACATACAATACAAACAAAACAAACAAAACATCACTAGCCACTTACTAAATCAGAAAGGGTATGCTCACACAGCGTATTTGCGGGCTGTATTTTGGGGCGTACCACTCATTGAGAACTATGATTTTCCAGCATATTCTTTAACACACAGCACCTGCCTGTATAAAGAAATTATATGTCACTTCTTTCAGGCGCTTACGCACCAGGGAGAGGGGTAGTGAATGGGGGCCAGGCCAGAGCGCTGATGAAAGTATGTGCTGACCAGCATGTACTTTCAACAGCAGGTATATAGCGGTGCACACAAGTACCCACCACTATACGCCATGTGAACAAAACAGAAACTTGGCACTCAAGAAATAGGATCCGTCTACATGACATGCATTTTACAGCTGTTTTTTGACGCATATTTGGATTTTCAAATCTGTCAAAAACTGATTGTAAAAACATCCCCATAGACGTCAATTTAAAATCTGAGTTGTACTTCACACAACTCAGATTTTTTTATAGATTGGATTTCAAGATCGCCATTTTTATAAAAAGCTTAGAACATGTTAATTCTTCCGTCGTATTTTAGTCAAAAAATTGTATTCCAAACATTTCTATGATGGAGCCATGTCCAAAACCCCACAGAGATGAATGGGACTCATTTTCTGGCTGTAGATCTGGTGGGGAAAAAAAATGACCTAAAATCCACTTTAAAAACCACGTCAATACTCGTCAGACAACACGCTTTTAGGGTGCATCCACATGGCATTAAGCAAATACCGGCCAGATTCTGATTAAAGAATCCAGACGGTATTTTGACATCTTGTATGTGGTTTGGGGAATGGTTCTGCCCGCGGTTTGTGGATTCCCTGTTTCGCTCAACCACTGACATCTTCATGTTCTGCCAGAAAACCAGGCGGAAGAATGAACATAAGTTTTTAGGAACACCGGCAATGTAATAAACTGCCCAGCGGAAAATCCGTTCAGTGGGGACTGCTGAAAGGATTTTCTAATGAAGTCTATCACGATGGTTGACAGTCGGTTTATAGACGGCTTTCGAATCCAAAATCCATCTGTAAAACCAACTGAAAACTCTTGCCACGGGGACAAGCCCTTAGGATTCAAAATCTCCTTAAAGGTACTGTACATTCCCATTCCTGTGTCCCGAGCATTCAGAGGCAGAGTCCAGAAATCGAGGGCTAATGTCCACGATTCCCGCAATTGCGCTGTCTTAGCGGAGCAGAGCGGCCTCCTGCTCTGCTCCGCTATTCAATCTGGTAGGTCTAAAGCCTTAGGCCTTTTTTATGAGTAATGTGACCCTATCTACCTACAGCCTACCTAACTGGGACCCTAACAACCTACAGCCTACCTAACTGGGGCCCTACCTACCTACAGCCTACCTAACTGTGGCCCTAACTACCTATAGCCTACCTAACTGGGGCCCTAGCTAACTACAGCCTACCTAACCGGGGCCCACCACCTTCCTACAGGTGACCTAAATGGGACCCACCAACACCTACCTACAGCCTACCAAACTGGGGCCCTCCAACACCTACCAAACATGGGCCCACCAACACCTACCTACAGCCTACCAAACTGGGGCCCACCAACACCTAGCTACAGCCTACCTAACTGAGGCCACCTAACACCTACCTACAACCTACCAAACTGGGGCCCACCAACACCTACCTACAGCCTACCTAACTGGGGACCACCCCCTATCTACAGCCTAACTAACTGGGGCCCTTACTACCTACAGACTACCTTACTGGGGCCATAACTACCTGCAGCTTACCTAACTAGGGCCCACCAACACCTACCTAACCGGGACCCTAACTACCTACAGCCGATCTATGGCCCAGCAACACCTACCTACAGCCTACCTAACTGGGGCCTATTCCCTAACTACAGCGTACCTAACTGGGGCCCTTACTACCTACAGCCTACCTAACTGGGGCCCACCAACAACTACCTACCACTTACCTAACTGTGGTCCTACCTACCTACAGCCTACCTAACTGGGGACCACTACCTACCTACAGCCTACCTAACTGGGGACCACTACCTACCTATAGCCTACCTAACTAGGACCCACCAACACCTACCTACCGCCTACCTAACTGCGGCCCACCATCATCTACCTACTGACTACCTAACTGAGGCCTATCCACCACCTACCGACAGCCTACCTAAATGGGCCCACCACCGACCTTCAGCTCACCTATCTGGGGAGCATCTATCTACATGGTGCCCACTTATCACTTACCTACTTGGTGCCCTCCCACAACCTACTTAACTGGGGCCTACCAACCTAACTGTGGTCCACCTACCTACCTACTTATGTACCTAACTTAGGCCTACCCACCAACCTGCCTGAGGCTGGTCTACCTACCTTGGTCCAACCAACTTATCCAACGGGGATCTACCTACCTAAATAGGGCCTTCCTAGCTACCTGGGGCCTTGCCCATTTAACTAATTACCTATCTAGGGCCTGCCTTCCTACATTGTATTATATTTCTGAGGGGCACAGGCCACAGCTGTAGAACAATCTCTTCCCTCCTCCTCCTAACTCCTTAGGAGACTGTGCCTCTAAGCTATGGCCTGTACCCGCACTCTCACTCCTGGGAAGTTTGTACACAGTTTGGAATTGGTAAAGAGGTGCTGGAAAAAAGAGGATTCTAAGATATTTGTGTGTAAATTCTGTAGGGACAAGTGATGGCTGGAAGAAGTCTTCATAGCGGTCTCAAATGGATGGAGAAGAAAAGGGCAAACGAATGACTCATGAGAGAACAGAATGACTCATCAGATAAGAAGTCTCCTGTGATTCCCTGAATATCAGGGGTTATTTTGCTTCTATATTCGTGACCAATATCTACCTCTACTTGGAGGTAAATAGTGTATGTGGGCTGGTGGAGTTGAAGGGGATATGGATGGTGTTACTTAGCAATGTGTCTATGATATGTTAGACTGTGACAAATGTGTGAGTCAGATAGACATGTGAGACAGAAAGATGTGCGAGACAGACAGATGTGTGAGACAGACAGATATGTGACTACACAATACAGTTCTCTCTTGCACACTGAATTATGAGGTAAAATGGAAACAGTTATTTCCGAGAGGCCTAAAAATTAACATAATATTTTCATGTACAGTATTGGAGGGTGGGCCCCCAAGATGAACTCCCCTGTGGGCCTCAGGCCCCCAGTCCGACACTTTATGGATGAATAAGGGTTTTGAGACCACCAATATTTTTGCTTTAGTACTGAACATCATATCAAATTAATGGATGCCAGCATACTATTATTACATTTTATTCAGGCAAGGAATACAAAACTTGCCACATTTCATCCTACTCAGATGTTTTTCTTATGTAATAAAAAAAAAGTGACAAGCTAACCTTAAATAGCCTCAACAGGCATGAATCAAGTGGTGTCAGGACTAATGAATTTTAAATAGTAAGAAATATGCACTATTTATTCCACTATTTATAATTTTTGGGTCAGTAAGGAAATGAGCTTATGAAATCACTTAATGCACTCCTATTTTGGCTATTTAAAGGGGTTTTGCCACAAATTAAAATTGATGTGGAAAACTTGCAAACTAAATAATAAACATTTTCACCATTCATCAGTATTAAAAATTTTGCACCGTTTTTGTCTTAGCTACTCTTTTAGTGTTGCATTGTTTAGAGCTCATATCCAGGGATACGACCAGGGCTGAGAGCTTCTCAGTCCTGGTCGCACATGCTCAGACATCACTTCTCGTCTCAGGCAGCTACTGAGTGTTCAAACCCCAGGTGCTGTCATTCTACTCCCGTCCTCTGTCCTCCCTATTAATTATTCAAACAGTGCAAATAAATAAAAAAAAGAAACCTCAATGAGGTCTGAGCATTGATAAAGAGAAAAAAAAAACACAGGTTTGGTTCCTGCAGGGATTTGAACCTAGGGCCCTTGTGTTGTGAGGTAAAAGTTTTGCCTCTGAGCTACTCACAGCTTTATACATAAACAGACCTTTCTTTGACTACAGAGAGGAAACGCCTGGTGATGTCATCCTGCTGGGTCACATGATATGCAATATGCAATTCAAACAAATCACACACGCCCCCTTCTGAGCACACAGAGCTGAAGAGCTGGATGCAGGAGGTATGAAATGAGATCGTGGCAAAACCCCTTTAAGGTCAATTGGGACTTGTTTAGTTGCTTAAGAAAGGCTTCTACGTAAGCTAAAATGTTGTGTTGGTGTAGTATTCATTGTCTGAATAAAATGAGGTAATAGTATGCTGATGTCCAAAATTTTTTTCTTGCTTTTTTTGCATGATGCCTAATCCGTTTGATAGACCTTAACATTTAGTATTACTTTATATAAGCATTATTACTATCCATTATGGGACTTTCATGCTGCTTCTGCTTGTTATTCTCTTCAGTCTAACTGTATACATTATCTGTTTGCTCTATCTTTGCGTTTATTATCCCTGTAGAGTCACATCACTGCATTAAGAGTGACATAACTCTATGCATAATCTTTGTATTATTATGGTGGTCTCTCAACATTCAATATCTATTGGTTCTGAGCAGTGTCAGACTGTAGGGCTTGGTGCCCACCAATGGAGTTTATTCTTGGGGTCAACCAGTATAGTTGGTTCTTAGGGCCCACCACTGCACATGACTTTTGCTTTTTGTCTCTCTTTCTCTGCATTTCTTCTTGTAAAGCAGCCCACCATGACTGGGGACCCTAGGTCACACTTAGGTTTTTCCCTTCTCACCTGTGTTCATTCCAAACCTGGTTCTGGAACACCATTTGTATGTTGAAACCTTAACTCTATGGAAGACTGAGAAATAGGGCAGCACACACCTGGTGCCCAAAGGAGTCGCTCATCCTGTAAAAACAGTACAGGACATGTAGTACTGCACTGTACTTTAGAGGCACTACTACACCATCATCCACTGCATGAACTCAGACTCGAATTGGCTCCAAGGGGAGTAGCAGAAAATCTGATGTGCCACTGGGCTTGGTAGAACCTTGGGCATATTAGGTCTATGGCTTCCTTTCAAAGAGAAAGGCAGAGAAAAAAAAGCAGAAAGCAAGAGGCATGTGCAGTCATGTATAGTAGCTGTAGGGTGGCCCCAGGAATCAACTCCACTGTAGAACCCCAAGAATAAACTTCATAGTTGGACCCAAAAAAACTACTTCATTGATGGGCCCCAATAATCTACTCCACTGGTGGAACTCAAAAATCAACTTTACTGGTGAGCCAAAGGCACCCCAGTTTGACACTGCATATACTCCATTAGTACAGATGAATGATAATGTATTGGATCTTCCAGGCAATGCCACAGATCAGTAGTGTCAGTGACTGCATGTTAAGTGTGGTTTCAACATCCAATGTCACAGGAAAAAACATTTTATGTTAAAAATATTAAATCCTGAGGCCATTGTAACTTGAGTGACCATTGTTCTTATACTCTGACATCACTGTTGCCATTAGCCATTACCTTAAGATCACTTTGTATATTACCCATGTTCTGTGACATTATTGTTTGCAAAAACGCTTTTCAATTACTTGACAGTATTTATTTTTTATGTATTATTGTGTTACTACTTGTTATTTCATTTTGTGACGCATTTTTTACACATGTATTGTGCCATCACTAAGTTTATTACTAGTGTTGAGCGATTATTATCGACAAAGTTGAAATCGGCACAATTTTTTATGGTGATCTGATTTTTTAGATCATGCGATAATTTAGGTTAAAATCTGTGCATCATCTATTAAGATCGCACCTTTTTCGGTGCTTCCTGTAATTTTGGCGGCCAGCAAATCAGATTACAGAATAGAGCAGGGTGAGATGTGTGTGCGACGTCATGACTGGGATGTGTATGGTTGCGATTCGCTAGAAAAATCACATGACCTCGTTTTACATAGAACAGCGTTTTCTGTTCAGCCTCTGTGTCTCTCAGCGTCTCAGAGCAGAAGGACGTGCGCTCTGCTTGTGTCCAAACAGCTCAGCGAAATTATTATATTTCTTCACAGAGAAACGCTACTATTAGCTGTGATCCTTACAATTTAGTTAGATTAGAGATTGGAAGATTTTATATAGTTAGGTAGAGAATTTTAAAGGAGCATCTACTGCTGTAATGTCACGGGGGGGGGGGGGAGCGGATGGGGGGGGGGGGGGCCCGCGGGCGAACACAGACAAGCTCTATAAAGAATACTGGATAAATTTAACCAAGACTTAGTGTAGACATTGCAATAGCTTTATTATTAACAGTTTTCTATTGAAATATTCCTGGATATTGGGCAGCCTGAACTTATAGGATACACATCTTTTCTAGTAACTGCAGGTCTCTTTGTTAGATGCAAAACTCCACTTTTATTATCAGTATACATTTCAGATAGGTGTTCATTTTCAATTTTGCCCATTCCACCTTTGTTGATATATCCACCTTGTATTTAAATTAGAATCCAGCAAGTCAGCACAGGTTGATAGGTGCCAAAAATACCTTGTAATATCCGAATAAATTTCAGATACGTGTTTTTTGACTTTGGCGCACTACAGCTTTGTTCATTGAGGCACCTTGCACTTAAATGTGAATACTGCAATTTTTTAGTCACCACAGGTGAATTGATAGGTGCCAAAAAATACCTTTTATTATCCGAATACATTACAGATACGTGTTTTTTCACTTTGGCGCAGGCCAGCTTTGTTGACTTGATAGATCTACTTTGCAGTTATATTTGAATCCAGCAATTTTGTTTTGATTTAAGGGATTTGAGAATAGCTGTGATTTGCCGTCTTTTAATAAGAGACTTTCCAAAACTCTTCCATACCTTCTCAAATTTGTATATTTCTGAACATGGAGCGAAATTCAGGTGGTAAGCGAGCAAAGAGGGGGGTAGGACATGGAGGTAGAGGTACGAGAGAAGGTGCTCCTTCCAGCGCTGGCGACAACACGCATGCCAGCGGATCATCAGTTGCAGGACCGTCAGGCCTGTCATCGCTGGGTCAGGGCCCTGTGAATCTCAGGAACGAACAGCGTTGCCAATCTGTCCTTCAGTGGTTAATGCAACCTGCATCCAGCAGTCTTACCTCCTCGTCCTCCCAGTCACGCCCACAAATGTCGTCATCAGCATCACCAGCATCCATTCAACATGAAGCAGCCGAAATGTCAACTCGTGTACCCACCACTGTGGATAATTCATTTTCTGAAGACCTCTTTGATGACAAAATGCGGTTGGGGTCAGAAGGCATGTTAAAAGATCAAGAGGCCAAAGAGGATGATTTTCTCTGCTCTGACGCCCAGTTACTGATGCCATCAGAGGAGGAGAAGGAAGCCGGTCAATCGGCAAAAATCCCAGGCGGTCGGCAACGCCTTGCAATCCCTCTTGCTTGTAGCCCGCAGCTCCTGGATGCAGAATGTCAGGACGACGAAGTCACCTGTGTTGATGATGATGATGACGACATTGCAGATCCAACGTGGTCTTTTCAGCAGAATTTGCTTGCGAGCGCTTCATCACTGGACGAGGAGGAAGACGATGGGGTAGTGTCAGTACGGGTTCCGCCTCAAAAAGGGAGAGGGCGGTCGCAGAAGTCCGCTGAAATTATTCCGCCAGCCACGGTCAGCGCAAACCCCGCTCCTCGCTTATCGCCGTCAAAAAGGTCCAGGAACTTTCAGCCTGGGCCTTCTTTGACCAAGCCTCTGATTCACCCAGCGATGTCATATGCCGCCTTTGCCGTAAACGCATAAGTAGAGGCAAGAACCTTAGGTGGTTAACCACCACCAACATGTCTAGTCACATGCAGCGAATGCATGAGTTGAAATGGAGGCAACACTTGGCCAAAAAAGGCCAGACCGACGCCGGGCCTCCAACCACTGTCACACCCTCTGTCTCCGCCTCCTCCGCCACCACCAAAGCGTTCCTCAGCTGCCCATGTCTCTCAGAGTCATGATCAGGGATCAGCCTCCGCTTCAGCCTCCACCGTCGCCCGAGTACCACCAGCACCACCAGAGACCCATCCTACCCCTTCTCCTTCTGCCAGTTTGACGACCTGCACGCCGTACAGCGGCCAGTCTAGCAGCCAGCCTTCTGTCTTCCAGGTTTGGGAGCAGAAGAAACACTTTAACCAAACCATCCCAAAGCCAAAAGCCTGAATGTCGGCATGGCCAGGCTTTTGGCCTTGGAAATGTTGCCTTTCCGTCTGGTGGACACAGATGGGTTCCGCCACGTCATGGCCCTTGCCTGCCCCCGAATACCAGATGCCGAGCAGGCATTTCTTTGCCAGAAATGCCGTCCCTGCCCTGGCCAGCCATGTGTCATCTAAAATTTCAAGCTCGTTGTCTGCATCTGTGGCCGGAAAAGTCCATCTGACCACTGACACATGGACTAGTAAGCACGGCCAAGGCCGCTATATCTCTCTGACAGCTCACTGGGTGAGCTAGGTGGATGTCCCTGGGGGTGACGGTGGCTCTCAGGCTCGGCGCACGCTCTTCAAAACCGCAGGGATGGTGCAGGGTTCTTTCCCCCAAGGTCTCTGGTGGCATCACGTGCCCAGAGAAACCAGGCCATGTTGAAATTAATCTGTCTTGGAGACCGTCCACACACAGGTCAGGAGCTGGTGACGGCTCTCAGCAACGAGACCGAGCGCTGGCTGGGTGCCAAGAACCTTGTGCAGGCAAGGTGGTGTGCGATAACGGGCGAAAACTGCTGGCCGCCCTTAAGATCGGTAGGCTGGAGCACATCCCTTGCCTGGCACATGTCATGAACCTTGTCGTCCAGAAATTTCTAAAGCGCTCTGGTCTGGACTGCCTGCTGAGGAAGGCTCGAGGTCTGAGTTCGCACTTCCGCCGTTCGCACCCTGCTTCGTCCCGCCTGGCTGCGTTGCAACGTCAGCTCGGCCTCCCCATCAACCGTCTCATTGTTGACATGGCAACACGCTGGAATTCCACCCTCCACATGCTCCAGCGATTGTGGCAGCAGCGCAATGCCATTACGCAGTACAAAGTGACACATGGCCTGACAAGCAGTGGTGCGGACCTCGGGGTGTTGAGCCACCGAGAGTGGAGGCAGGTGAAAGAGCTCTGCACCATCCTTGCCAGTTTTGAAGAAGCCACCAAAATGGTGGAGCGATCGTTGGACACTCTGAAACATCAGGTCCCGCCAGCGACGGAGGAGGAGACGGACACAGATGCGGACACGGAGCCTTTCTCTCCATCGAATCCACAAGGCCCGACAGTTTCACAATTTTATCGGTCTTCATTAGGCAGTGGTTCGGGGTCCAGGGCTAGTGCAAGGCGGCGCATCCCCTTTTAGGGTGCATCATCTGAGGCAAGTCAGGGCTGTGTTGAAGTTGTGCCGGAGGAAGCGGAGGAGGAGGAGGAGTAGGAGGTATTCCTGGACACCGACGTTACCGACGTCCCTGCCTTGGAAAGAGGTTGGCGCGAATTTGAGGCGGAGGAGGAAGTTGAGGAAGATCAGTTTGCTAGTGCCCCAGAGTCTTGGGAAATCAAGGCTCCATCTCTCACATGAGTGCTTGGATGCTCCATTTCTTCCAACATGATCCTCGCATTAAGGCCATCAAAATGAACAACAGTTACTGGGTGGCCACCCTCCTGGATCCCCGGTACAAAACAAAACTCAGCACTTTCCTTCCACCCACCCAAATAGAGAGTAAAATGCAGGAAATGGAGACCTTGCTGATTGATCAACTGGAGACATCTGTTTCGTCTGCTTCACGGTCTTCAAATGTCATGGTGGAACAACGTCAGCGACGTGACAGCAGTAGAGTGCCAAGTAGCCGTAGCGGCAGCAGCAGGCAAGGTGGCAGAAGCCTAATGGGTGACCTTTGGCAATCTTTATTTACCACCTCACCAACGCATGTAATGCAGGGCACACATACAACACACAGAGACCAGCTTCAGATCATGGTGGACGTCTATCTGCGTCTCAACACCGATGTTTTTGGATGTGTTCCGGAATCAATTGACTTCTGGGTATCCAAAATGGATGAATGGACCGAGCTCGCTATAGAGGTGTTGTCCTGCCCAGCAGCCTTCAGCACAGCTGGAGGAGTCCTTACAGACAAACGCATCCGGCTTTCCACAGATAATGTGGATCGTTTGACTTTCATCAAGATTAATCAGGCATGGATCTCTGATGATGTTGTGGCCCCAATTGCCGAGGTCACCGATTAGTTGCCGGTCTACTTCACATTCCTCTTCAAACAGAAATGGTCCTCTTGAAAACTTTTTTTTAAAAGGATCATTTCTTACTGCAATTTTTATTCTCAGTTCCCAAAACTTCATTTTGCTGGTTTTGCTGTGAGGAGACTGTAAAAGACACCAAGGTTTCATGATAAAACCATATTCCATTTACTCACTTCATCTTTAGAATTTTTCAATTGTCAATGGTTTTGGGGTCATGGTGCTGTGAGATACAGCTATAATCATGGTCCTTTGGAACAGAAATGTGGCTTCTAAGTGGCATTTCTCCCTCACAATTTTTAACAGTGGCTGAGAAGTCATTTTTTATAAATTTTTTGGGGTCATGGTGCTGTGAGATAAAGCTAGAATCATGGTCCTTTGGAACAGAAAGGTGGCTTCTAAGTGGCATTTCTCCCTCACAATTTTTAACAGTGGCCGAGAAGTAATTTTTTATATGTTTTGGGGGTCATGGTGCTGTGAGATACAGCTAGAATCATGGTCCTTTGGAACAGAAATGTGGCTTCTAAGTGGCATTTCTCCCTCACAATTTTTAACAGTGGCTGAGAAATCATATTTATAATTTTTTGGGTCATGCTGCTTTGAAATGCAGCAATACTACAGGTACTATTATAAAAAAAATGTTGTTTCTAACAGACATTTGTTCTTCACAATTGTCAAGAGTGGCTCAAGGGTCATGGTGCTGTCAGAAACAGGTATAGGTAGGATACTGTTAATGGACACATATTGCAAAATGACTTGTTTTTGCAAGATCTTTAACAGAGCTAGTAATCCCTGTAGTGAGACAACCCATTTAATACATTTAAAAAAAGAGAAACAAAGATGTGGTGGGAGTCCATCCTATTTCAAAAATGTATTTTCTAGAATTAAACTACTAAAAAACTGGCATGCTCAAAATGGCTGATACAAATATTCCTCTGAATTGTACAAGGGAGGTACAGGAAGACTTGAACAGATGTGGCTACCCAGGACAGATATAGTCTATGTCCAGTGAAACTAAAATGGTGGTTGAAAGACTCCTTTTTCCGGCACTTTTTAAATCGGGGGGGGTCATACAGGTTTGGGGCTCATGCTGTGGCCCAGGACAGGTATAGTCAATGTCCAGTTCAACTAAAATGGTGGTTGAAAGACTCCTTTTTCCGGCACTTTTTAATCTGTGGGTCATGCAGGTTTAATGGTAATACTGTGGTACTGAATATGAATATTCAAATTCCAGAACAACTAAAATGGTGGTAGAAAGACTCCTTTTGCCGGGACTATTTAATCTGTGGGTCAGACAGGTTTAATGGTCATACTGTGGTACAGGACAGATATAGTCAATGTCCAGTTCAACTAAAATGGTGGTTGAAAGTCTCCTTTTTCCGGAACTTTTTAATGGTGGGGTCATGCAGGTTGGGGGCTCATGCTGTGGCCCAGGACATGGATAATCAATGTCCAGTTCAAGTAAAATGATGGTTCAAATAATACTGCCTTCTGGCACTTTATAATCTGTGGGTCATGCAGGTTTAAGGGTCATGCTGTGGTACAAGACAGGGATAGTGAATGGTCTGTGCCTTTTTTTCTGTGGCTTTTATAACCTAAGTGTGTTGCCTAAGGTGTAGCACGTATCCAGTTTACTGTTGTGGATGTTAATTCCAGCTTCTCCAGCCCTGTTTGGGTGTAAGAATGAAGGTGTTGTTTCTCTCCCATAGACTTTAATGGTCATCGGCGATAAACTATTATCGACTATCGGAAATCGTCTTGATAATTGCCAATATCGACTATCGACCCGATGACGATAGTCGATGTAATCGCACATCACTAGTGAGCACCTGAATAGGGTATATACCTAAGAGGATATAAAAGGAAGGGAGCTACACCACATGTGACTGTACCTCTAACCCCTGATGAAGCCAGGTTAGCTGGGGAAACATGTTGGGGAGGTCAGGCATGACATTTTAAATTGTGATTTCTCACCTCTGTCTACAAAGTATCACCCGCTGCAGAGGGTGTTACAAGGAAGCCTTATATGTTTTATGTACATTAGATTAGGGATAACTGCCCAAGTAGGATGCTTGGGATCCCATACTGGAGTTAGTAAATTACTGTATATATAAGGTTTTCCTGTTAGTAGGTGGGGTTCCACCAGACTTGATAATGGAAAGGGAGTTATTCCTTCAGAAGTAGGAAGGGAAAAATTGGGAGGTTAGAACTCATCAGGTTGTGAAATAGTGTGTCTAGAGGTTAAGTACATAATAAAAGCTATGTTTTAGTGTTTTATAGATTGAGAACTGATAGAGTTTAAGTTTGCCTATGGCAAAATAGTAAATACACTTGTTGTATTGGCACTAAACTGTGCCTGTATGTATGAACTGCAGAAGAGGTCACAAACTATTCTCAAAACCACCAAGCGTAGGTCTGTCTATGTTTCTTCAGATGTACTTTTTATCTGCTAATTGGCAAAAGTTCTATTTTTCGTTATTTTATCTTTTTGTTTATATATTGTTGTGCATCTTTATGTATGGCTGTTATTTTGTAATTTTTTGTAACTAAGCACAGTACCTTTACATTAAAGCTTAAAACTTTAAAAGTTTTGGCTTGTTGCCCTAATGAACCCCATATATCTCCAAAGAAGTTAAATTACTGCTGGTGTACATGACCAGTAGTGTAGTTTCCTTTCTATAAGGTGATGGTAGTGTGTTTTGTTGGGGCTGTAGAACATGCGGGGTACATGTACAAAGTATAAGCTGAGTAAGAGCCAAGTGTGAGTTGTTGTTGCGTGCTGTATACGTAGTCACCCCAAAAAAGTTGCGCGGAAGGAGGTGGGGCCTGAGTGTGTGTCTGAGATGGATTGGGCTTTAGAGACCCCTCTGTGTGTGGTTTTCCCCTTCCTTGGCATATAATTGAGGTTGGCAGTAGAATCTAATTCTCTGCCCTCCTTATTGTGTGCCCCTGTGCCCTTGAGATTCTCCCCCTTGTATACCTACCTTCTCCGCATTGTACCGCCACTTAGTATTTGTGTCCTTGGGCTTTCACTCAGTAATAAGGTGCTCATTGTACCCCCATTTAGTAATAGTGTCCCCATTGTGCACCATTCAGTAATAGTCTCCTACCTATATTCTAATTACTTATAGTGCCCCTTGTTCTCCCAGCTTTTAATAGTGTGCTAATTTTGCCACCTCAATATTAGTGGTCCAACTTAGTAATATTGTCCTTATTTTGCCTCTAGTTAGTAATAGTGTCCACATTGTAGCCCCACTCAATAATAGCAAAAAAACAAAGCGAAGGCAGCACATCCCAAAAAAATGTGGTTTATTGACCCAACAACAGCGACGTTTCAGCACCTATAAATACACCTGCGGTGACTACAAAATTGCTGTATTCAAATTTAAGTGCAAGGTGGCTCTATGAACAAAACTGGGCCGCACCAAAGTGAAAAAAACACCTATTTGAAATGTATACGGATAATAAAAGGCATTTTTTGCACCTATAAATACACCTGCAGTGACTACAAAATTGCTGTATTCAAATTTAAGTGCAAGGTGGCTCTATGAACAAAACTGGGTCGCACCAAAGTGAAAAAAACACCTTTTTATTATTATTATTATTATTATTATTATTTATTTTAGAGCGCCATTAATTCCAGGGCGCTGTACATTTTAAGGGAATTACATACATAACAAATATTGAACAAATACAATGGTGACAAAAATGACTAGTAGCTGAAACAGAGAGGAAAGAGGACCCTGCCCGCGAGGGCTTACAATCTACAAGGAAGAAAGGGAGAGACAGAAGGTGTGGGGCAGACATGCTTGCGGGCCGGTGTAGTGGTGGTGGGGTTAATGTGGGTTGTAGGCTATCCTGAAGAGATGGGTTTTCAGGTTGCTTTTGAAACTGGTGAAAGTTGGGGAGAGTCTGATGTTTTGGGTTAATGAGTTCCAGAGTGTGGGTGAAGCACGGGAGAAGTCTTGGAGACGGTTATGTGAGGAGCTGATGAGAGGGGAGCAGAGGAGAAGGTCCTGTGAGGAGCGGAGATTGCGTGAGGGGAGGTATCTGGAAATTAGGGCAGAGATGTATGGAGGGGAGAGGTTATGGAGAGCCTTGTAGGTCAGGGTTAGTAATTTGAACTGAATTCGTTGGGCAATGGGCAGCCAGTGAAGGGATTGGCAGAGGGGAGAGGCAGAGGAGTAGCGAGGAGAGAGGTGGATAAGACGGGCAGCAGAGTTAAGGATGGATTGGAGGGGAGCGAGGGTGCTAACTGGGAGGCCACAGAGAAGGATGTTGCAGTAGTCAAGGCGGGAGATGACGAGGGCGTGGACTAGCGTTTCAGTAGTGTCAGAGTTGAGGAATGGGCGGATGCGTGAAATATTTTTCAGGTGGAGGCGGCAGGCAGAGGTGAGGGCTTGGATATGTGGTTTGAAGGATAAAGAGGAGTCAAAGGTTATCCCAAGGCAGCGGACTTGTGGAGCTGGTGAGAGGGTGTGGCCATTAACAGTGATAGAGAGATCAGGTGGAGGGTTATAGAGGGACGGTGGAAAGATGATGAATTCTGTTTTATCTACATTTAGTTTTAGTTGAAATGTATACTGATAATAAAAGGCGTTTTTTGCACCTATAAATACACCTGCGGTGACTACAAAATTGCTGTATTCAAATTTAAGTGCAAGGTGGCTCTATGAACAAAACTGGACTGCACCATAGTGAAAAAAACACCTTTTTTTGAAATGTATACAGATAATAAAAGGCGTTTTTTGCACCTATAAATACACCTGCGGTGACGACAAAATTGCTGTATTCAAATTTAAGTGCAAGGTGGCTCTATGAACAAAACTGGGCCGCACCAAAGTGAAAAAAACACCTATTTGAAATGTATACGGATAATAAAAGCCGTTTTTTGCACCTATAAATACACCTGCGGTGACTACAAAATTGCTGTATTCAAATTTAAGTGCAAGGTGGCTCTATGAACAAAACTGGGCCGCACCAAAGTAAAAAAAACACCTATTTGAAATGTATACGGATAATAAAAGGCGTTTTTTGCACCTATAAATACATCTGCGGTGACTACAAAATTGCTATATTCAAATTTAAGTGCAAGGTGGACAAAACTGGGAGCACAAAAGTGAAAAAAAAACCTAATTAAATCGTGTACAGATAATACAAGTTGAGTTTTGCACCTATCAAATACACCTGCAGTTACTAGAAAAGATCTGTATCCTAATATAAGTACAGGCTGCACAACATACAAGTAAAATTTCACAAACTGTTAATCAAAACCCATTGCAATGCAGGGTCAAAGCACAGTCTGGGCTGCACAATATCCACTCTCCTTTTCAAAAGCCTGCCTGCCTGCCAGCAGCCTGTCTGTCTGTGTTCGCCCGCAGCCCCTCCCCCCCACCCCTCCCCGCAGCTGTACAGTGCCAGAAGCTCCTTTAAAATTCTCAGCCTAATTAACTAAAAACTGAAAATCTCTAGTCTACCTAAGTTCTAATGTTCACAGCTAAAAGCATAGTTGTCTGTGTGAACAAATTGAACACTTTCGCTGAGCTGTTTTGAGAGAGACCGAGCACACGTCCTGCTCTTATGATACACAGACACACACTGATCATGAACAGAAAGGACAGAAAGCGCTGTCTTTTCTTGAATTTGCGGCCATTTCTATCCACAATGTCCCTTTTGCCTCTCATTGACTGCTCCATTATTTGAGGTTGTTATTGCGGGGCTACATTCTGCTGGCTGTGTCCCCCTGGTAATACACTTGGGGAGACATCGTCGGCGGGATGGTGGTTCGTTGGTGGTTTTATGGTTAGGCACTAATCCCCCATGGTGTGACCTCTACTCGGGCTAAAAAGCCTATACAAACTTCATCTGCTTTATTTTGACAGTCCGATGTTATGTGCTATGTGATTTCAGCCTGTGCTTGAATGTCGCGGGCTGTTTCACTTTGCGCATGCGCCGGTTTTGTCTGTTACCGCATCCGTGGTATAGCTGAGTCCTCTAGACTCTAATGAGCATGCGCTGGACTTTGCTATCTGGTGCGTGCGCAGTTCAGCAGTAGAGATGCCGTAGCGATAGATGAAGTGTTTTTTCTTATCCAGCTAGTAAGTGAATAATCACTGCTTGTATAATTTTTAAACTGGGTGTCACATGAGTTGTATCACTTAATTACCATCTTATGATGGCTTTCTTAATCATAATCACTAATCATGTATCCCGAGTTTGTTGCACTATGCACCATAGGGCACTGTATACACTAAGAGTAATCATGTGTTTGTTTTGATTAACATATTTGTGAATATTTTGTGTATATTGTGTATTAATTGAATTATGGCACTGTATAATTGTTTTGAATTGGATAATGGCACTCTTCACTTTATATACCATGTGTTAGCACTTTGTGTTTAGCTTGAAAAAAGCCCTGGTCAGGGCTGAAACGTCGCTGTTATTGGGTCAATAAACCACATTTTTTTTTTGGATGTGCTGCCTTCGCTTTGTTTTCTTGTCATATTGACCTGGATCCTGGTCCTGAAGGCATGCACCCGTCTATTGAATTTATCCACATTGTTGCTGTTGAATATTTCAAATTTTGCCACTCAATAATAGCATCCATATAGTGCTGCCACTCACTAAAAGTACCCACATTGTGCATCAACTTAGTAATAGTGCCCCCTTGTGATCTCACTCAGTAAAATTAAAAAGAAGAACCTTAAAGGGAACCTGTCACATAGGTTATGCCCCCCCCCCTGGCTGACACGCGCTAGGGTCAGGCCTGCTGTTTCCAGCGCTGTGTCCCTTATTCTGTAAGATGCAGCAGTTTTAGAGCATTTACCCCTCAAATCTTATTCATGAGTATGTGTTAGCTCTGCCCACCAAAGGCTAGCCCCGCCCACTGACCGCGATTCACATGTTTCTACCTATTGAAAGTATTAGGTTTGTCAGTTGAGATGGGCGGGGCTAGCCTCCGATTGGCCGGGTTTGAAAAAAAAATGACTCTTTGAAGGACTCTTCAAATGACTCTTCTGGCTGAAAACTGCAGATTTGAGCATTAAATACACGAAAACTACAGCATCTTACAGAATAAGGGACACAGTGCTGGAAACAGCATGTCTGTTACTAGCTTGTTCTGCCCTCAGCAAAGGGGGCATATTCTATGTGACAGGTTCTCTTTAAATAGCACTGTAAGGTCTATGGAAAAAAAGCTTTAATCTGAGTTTGGGGCTCTTATTTTCATAGGAAGCATATGGGTTTGTTTTATGTTAGAAAAATGATAAATTATGAACAAAGACTAATCTTATGATTAGGCAGATACTTTAGGAGAATCTGACTTTAGTTATTTTCTGTCCTAATGTAATTTCACTTGAGTATATTTTAAGTGTGTTTTCACTCAACCAGTCTCATGTACAGAGCTACTAGCACCTATGACATGTTCAATATACAGTAGAGTCAGACTTAGCTACCTTAACCTCCAGAACGACACAGTATTTTCCCTCTGAGATTCTTTAATGGCCACAGTGCTAAAAGTTCTGAATTTCAAGGTTGACATAGCAGTTGAAGTTGAAATAAAATCAATATGACTGTGTGAAAACGCGACTTTAAGTGTCACTGTACTATTTCTCTATGGAATCCTCAAATCTGTGTTTAAACTCAGAATGTTCAATTCACTACACACAAGAATAATCATGTTTAATGACAAAAGGATTTATGAGTGCTGACTTGCATTTAGAAATGGCGGAGCCATCAGAGATGACAGTAATCAGCAATAAACAGAAGCGCATGGGGATTTTAATGTTCAGAAAACAAACAAATGTAATGAGTTCTTTAGAGGGAACTAAGCCTTAATGCCCCACATCTATAGTGCTTACTGTGAAATGATTATGGATGAAATTACATTAATTGAATGAGTGTCAGATTGGTATAGTTATATTCAAACAGTGCTGTAATTGATATAGCTACAGCGGTTCACTGTGGAAATAAAGTAAGAATGTCTATAAACAAAACAAAATGTATACAAAATCATAAATACATAGTACTACTTTGGACCTGATCAAAATAAAACAGTTAATAATAGTTGCATATCATGTTGTGATATATTATGATAGACACTATTCGGTAATTTACATATGCTAAAATTAAGACATATAGTAAAAAATATTCTACATAAGAATAAAAAGACTGCATTGATTATTTGTAAAGCGAAATGTATATGCTAATTGCATATTCATTCTTTATGGGGAAGTTTATGAAGGAAGCAACACTTAATAATATGTTGGGAAATAGACTGCATCAATTCTCAAAGCCTGCAAGGTTCTCCGTACCATACATGTAAGGTAGATGTACAGATGAAAAAAGATATATTGAAGGTAGTAAGAACAGCACCATTCCTTCTGAATAATGCAGGTTACGTGAGCTCATTGACAATGTAGGTAAGCAGGGTATTTGTTGTCTGATCCAAATGTGCTCTTCCTATTGTAGGTGAAGATAAAAACGTTAAAACAGATAAGAAAATGTATGGTTATAGGCTGAAGTCTTCTCCCAGTCAGCCACCTACATTCAAATGAACACTTGCATGTTTCTTCTCTATACAGTACACCTATAAGAATTATATGTATTAGCTGATTGTGCCTTGTTGGACTAGTACACAAAGTAAAAGGGAAAGGTTACCCACTTTATTACTACGGATGTTGATTTAGCGGATGAGTCTAAACCAGATAAGATGATATATACAATCACTGGCAAAACTTCTAATGTAATTTTCTCTGCGATATGTTGGTGTTCTAAAATATATATTGGACTGACAACTCGCAAATTTAAAATCCTGACGAGGGAACATGTTTGGGATATTGTTGCGACTAAGGACTGCCCAGACCACATATCCCTGAAAACAATACCGAGACATTTCTTTTTCCACCATAATTGTGAACGGATTTTATTTAACCCTTTAACGACCCTGGATGTATGAGTACATCCTAGGGTCGCTAAGGGGCTTTGCAGCGGGATCACCCACAGGTTACAGCGCAGGATGGGACCGCCGCCATCCCGCTCTGTTTAACCCTTTAGACGACACGGAAACGTGAGAGATACATACCTTATGTAAATAAAATGATTAGAAACAGGAAAGAAAAACAACGTGGATCAACAAAGATGTAAAGGAGACAATAAATAATAAAAAGAAAGCAGTTACACTACTTAAACACTGAGGAAACACTAAAAAGCTATAAGGAAAGAAATTAAATATGTAAAAATTGATAAAGGCAGCAAAGCTGGAGACAGAAAGTCATATAATCGAAGAAAATAAAAATAACCACAAGATATTGTTTAACAATATAAATAGTAAAAAGATTAAAACAGAAAATGTTGGCCCTTTGAAAATTAGTGGGGCAAGTGTTGTATAAGGCGATGAAGAGAAAGCAAATCTGGTAAAAAATTTTCTCCAAGGAAAAATAACATTCCTATTGCTGTTCAGAGGGATGAAGTAAACTTCAACTTAAATGTTTTTAATCTAACCCAGGAAGAAATGCGGCTACACCTTAAGAAGATTAAAATAGACAAATCCCCAGGTCCTGATGGTATACACCCTGTGTCCTAAGGGAATTAAGTATTGTTATGGACTGTATTGTAATGGGGTATTTTTCCCGGGGATTGGCGCTAGAAATGTGGTCCCAAATACTAAAAATGGTCAAAAGTTAGCTGGAAATTTTATCTCTGTTGTAAAAATTGTTTAAAGGGTTTTTCAAAGAGATCTATCGGAGTATCTTACTGAAAAAAAAGTAAAATACATTCCAGCATCGTTTTATGAAAAGTTATTCAAGACGGGAACGGGGTGGGGGCATTGGATGAAAATTATTTGGTTTTTTCAAAAGCATTTGATACTGTGCAACATAAAGGTTGTTAAGTAAAGAGAATGCTCAAAAGGGGGAAGGGGGTAAGTAACTGCTCTTGAAGGGAAAAAAAGGGGGGTGTTCTGGTAATACTCAAAAAAACTGGCCCTTTTAGTATAGGTAACGTATGGGGGTCAGTATCGGGGGCCCCGTTCTCTTTAATGCATTCATTAAATGACCTTCGAAAAGGGTTGATTTTAGAATATCAGTATTTGCAGATGATACTAAACTGTGTAAAGTTATAAACAAAACAGAGAATGATGTTCTTTTACAAAGGCATATGGATAAATGAGGCCTGGGCAGAGAAATAGCAAGAGGTTTAAAAACAGATAAAAGAAGATTAGGAAGTGGGAAGCAAAAATCAAATTCCCGATTACTTGTTAAAACGGAAAAACGCTGGGTAAAAAATGAATAGAAAGGACTTGGAAACTAATGGACGTAAAATTAATTGTCCATAACAAAAAATTTTCCCCGGCGTGAGCACTTTCCCCCCAAAAAGGGTGCTGTTTTTATTCACTTAATGTGAGCAACAAGTAAATCGCAACATTTCAGCCCAAGTGTTGTAGCTTTTCTCAAGGAATTGGGGCATTATTATTTAGCCCTATTTTTAATAGTGACCATTGTGGACTGAGTGCTGTTCTCATTTCCCTACTCCTGTTTTGAGTGAACTTAATTGTAGCAGCCAGTGACAGGCAGCAGCTGCCAAGGCAAATAAGATCATGGGGGGTTTCAAAAGGGGGGTAGATGTACATGATAAACCATTTACCATTATCAAGTCATGGTCGGAAACCCCCCAAGGAAACCTGCATTTTTTATAGTGCCAAAAAAGGGCATTGTAAGCTTTAAAAAGATTCAAAGGTGGGGACAAAAAATAATAAAAGGACTGTAAAGATTTTGCAAGTTAGGGTTATTGGTTAGAGAAAAAACGGCTTCGGGGGGCATAATAAAAAATGTTTTAAAAAAATTTACCCTTCACACCTTGGCCTATCCATACCCATGGT
>JAODAL010050765.1:0-27165 GCA_025379985.1 Phyllomedusa bahiana
GCTTCTATGGGACACCAAAATAAGTTTCCCCGGGTAATTTGAGTGAATTGCGGGGTTTTAAATCTGGGTGGCTGTAGCAACGTGGGGTAGTATGCACATGTGCTTTTTGGGCTAGGGAGATTTTGACTGTGGTCTTGGGCTTAAAGCAATTTCTGATGTTCTGCCCCCACATGAGGGAATGAAGGTGTAACTGACTGGGGGGATGATAGTGATGGAGATTTCCCTACCTTCGTATCCAGAATGTGGTGCAGACAGGACCAAGCAGGCCAAAGCTAAGTAGAAAAAGGTTTAACCAGTGATATGAAACATAATGTGGTTTATTCACCTTGGATACAGCAACAATCACTGATACAGAACTGTGGTTATCTTTGTAGTAGTATAAACCTTGGTGCAGTTTGTTGCTGCTCCTTCTGCTGCTGTTTGTTGTTTGCTGCAGTTTGCTGGTCAGAAATTAATGCTTCTGCTAGCCCAAAAGATGTGTTCTCCAGTCACATTAGGATGAAAAAAAACTGACAGTAAGTGACTCAGCACAAGACTAAAAAAAAACACACTCCCTCAGAGAAAAACTTTACGAACAAAGACAGAGGGAGCACATGTAAATTCTGGTCAGCAGATGGCAGCGCAGCAACAATACATAAAAAAGAATGGATGGAGAAAAGGATGCAATAATATAAACAGCTGAATAACGATGCCTATAACTGAGAACAGCACAGGTTTCTGGTTCAAAAAAACTTGTGGACCTTCCTCCTGGTTGGACTTGCACTTGGCAATGAAGATTCAATGTGGATGAATGTAAAGTTCTGCAATGTAAATCATCCACTAAATAACAGCACAATGCCTGTGCTGCTCATAGACACATATTAATGTTTACTTGTAATTCAAGATGGTTTAAAATGATTGTTAAATAATTAATCCCTTTGGTGCCACCTTTTTTGGCCTTTGTTTGTAAGGTTCACAAATGTTATTGTTTCCTGTTTAAGAGGAATTTCTTTGCATTATGGGTAGATGACTCATTTCACTATGTTCCCACAGAAGAGGACATCAGCCATCTCATCTCTCCCTCTTGTTAAAGCATAGTTGGTAAGCTGTTCAGTTGTGGAAATGTCTAGCTATCCCTAGCTTCATAAGCACTGCTAGTACAGTTTAGAACTTGTATTTTAGTTACGACAGATTAAATGTGCTGTTATTTAGATAGACTAGGCATGTTGTCCACCATGTAATTTTTTACTGTATTTTTACCTTGTACACTGTTTTTATGTTTGTTACAAACAGCATATGTGTATTTAATGTAACATTTTTGTTTGTCCATCAGTTTTACCCGATCCTACATCCTGTTTAATAAAACTACAGACTTCAAAACGGTCGTAATTATTGACAAGTAGGAAGGGCGTTTAGCTGCTGTCGAGCTCACATAGACCCCAGGGGTACGTGAAGTGGGGGCAGGACAGTAAAACAACTGCTAAAAACAAGAGGAGAAGTTCAGACTATACAGAGGTCAGCCACGTGCACGCATTCACCTGCAAGCAAGCAACACAGCGATCTCTAAACAGTCACAACCATGTCACAAAGCCACACATTTCTCTAAAGACAAGATCAAGAGCCAGCTCCTCCAAAGCGTCATCTGTCGGAAATTTCAGCCGCCATCGCCCGCGCAAGGCTGAAGCAGCAAAGGTCGAGACTGCTTTTGCTGAACAAGAGATGCAACTGAAGTTACAGCAAGCATCCCTGAAGCAGAGAGGGTACGACAACAAACAGCCCTGCAAGCAGAGGGGGGTTACGACAACAAAGCTGCAAGAGAAAAAGGGGAGAAAACAAGAAAACCTGAAGCAGAGGGGTACGACAACAAGCAGCCTGCAAAGAAAGGGGGGTACACAACAAGCCCGCCCTGCAAGCAGAGAGGGTACGACAAACAAGCAGCCCTGGAAGAGAGGGGGGTTTGACAACAAGCAGCCCCGGAAAAGGGAGAGAAAGCACAACAAGGGTTCAAAGAGTGGAAAAGGGAAAAGCCTTTCAAAATTTAACATGGGGAAGCTCACTATTTAGAAAAAAAAAGAGGCCATAAGCTGAAAACAGAAAACTTTAGGGAAACAGCTGCATCTCCTGGGGAGTGAAACCCCAGTGGACCGCAATTTGGCTTGGCCTAGGGGCAAAGCCTCAAGATCCACTAAAAGGCACTTCCCGAGTAGTCCCCTCCCAAAACTCCATTAGCAGGGTCTAGCCCTTTTCAAGAAAAAAAGATAATCGTTTACCCCCCCAAAGACATCCCATCCCGAGAGGGAATGAAACCGACCCGTTTTTAAAAAAAGAGGATGCGAGCGCATGTTTCAGGGTCAAAGGGGGCTTACCGTAACAAAAAATCCATTTTTATTTTGGCACAGGGGGAAGTTCTTCACCCCTAAAGGGGGTTTATATGACAGGACTGATGCAAAGATTTTCCCAAAAAAAGGTTAAAGATCATACACCTCCCCACCCAAAAACAATTTTTACAAACGACCCCTTTCAGGGGCCAATCATTTCCACAACGGGCTTTGAAAATTCCCTTTTTTCGACATGAGCTGGTCCCAAAAAAGGGCCCTTTTAATTTTTTAGTGAGGGCCAAAAAAAACTATTTAAAACCCTTTGGGGATCCCCTTTCCAAAATACAATCAGGGACTTGGGATTTTCTTTTTGGGAAAAAGTTTGATTCCCAGTAAAAGGGGCCCGGAAATGGAAAAATTTCTGGCTGCTGGAGAATAAGAAAACCCTTAACTTTAAATTTCCCAGAAAAAGGTCTTAAAATTTATCTGGGGAGAGGTTGATGAGTTTTTATGGTTCAGGGGGCTATCGAAAAAACCATTGTTCCAAAAAAATTGATGAAATTTTCCCCCGAATAGCCAGTAAGGGGATACCCGAAAACTTTGAGAAAATAAGGGATTTTTTAATGGAACTACAGGTTGCCAAAGGGGGATGGAGAAAACTACCAGGACTTGCTTTTTTGACACAGCCAAGGTGTAACCCTTTAGTTTCAAAAAAATTCCTTTTTAAACCCAAAAGATTTTGGGGGTTTACACATGGGTCCAGGGGATAAAAAAAAGCTGAGAAGTACCATTTCCCCCATTTTTGGGTTTTTTTGTGGACTTGTTACACAGCAAGCAAAGATTAGGAATGATCCAAGCTTTTATTTTACAAAGGGCATCTGTTTAAATTTTGGGCTTAAAATCATTGAAACCCCCAGGGGAAAAATTCACAAAAAACCCAAAATTTTCTCCTTTCAGGGTTTTCTCTCACAGGTTTCAAATCCTTTTTACCAGGACGCCACATCAAAGGGATCCCAGTAAGCAAGGGGTCCCCTTTCAAGGGAAACCCCAAATTTCCCCCCTGAAAAGAAGGGGCCTTAAGGGAAACGTTAAAGAAAAAAAACCAAAACCTTTTCAAAAAAAAAATCTTCCAAAATTTTGTTGTCTTTAAACAAATTTCCAAATTTATTTAAAATTTAAAAAATTCCAAAAACCCTTTAAAACAAACTTTACAAAACCCTTTTCCAAAACCCCTACCCTTCCCTTCAAAAACACTAACCCTATAAAAAAACCATAAATTTATAAAACAATTTAAAATTACCCCTAAAAACCCTTTAACCTTCCCCCTCACCCAAAACAAACCCAAATTAAATCCCACCCCCAATACCAATAAAAATCCTAAAAACCTTTTTTCCCAAAAAACACCCACAATCCCTTTTTCCCTAAAACTTTTTTTTTTTTAACCAAATTACTTAAAATTCCCTTTAATCTAAAACCCAACCCCTTACCTTACCTCCCCCTAAACAATTCAAACCAAACCCAACAACAAATCCTTTTTACTAAAAATAAACACTCCCAAACCTTTTAACCAAATTTTAACCCCCTATCCCCCAACACATTTAACCCTAAAAATCCCCCAAAACTTTTTTTACCCAAACTTTCCCAAAATTTAATTTCCTACAACCCCCCCAAAAAACCCCCAAAAATTAAAAACCCAATTTTTTATAAATTTTTTAAAACAAAACCCCCCTTTTTTACCAAAAAAAACCAACACCCAAAAAACCCTTTTCCCCAAACCAAAAAAACCCCCTAAAAATACCCCAAACTTTTAAAATTTAATTTTACCAACTCCCAAATTTTCCTTCCATAAAACTTTCCCTTTTCCACCTTTTCCCAAAAAAACCAAAAACCCCAAAAAACCCCCAACAATTTAAAAAAAATTCCAAAAAACCCCCCTAAACCCAAACAATTCCAAAATTTTGTCTCTTCCCCCCAAAAGTCCCTTTACCACTCTCAGAAAAGGGTTTTCAAAAAATTATTTCTCAAACAAAATTTTAGAGAAACAAGAAAATGGAAAACCCCCCTTTTTTAAATTTAGAAAATTTTGAGGAATGGTCATGAGGATAGTCCACTTTTAAAAATCTAGGATTTGCGGAATTTCCAAAATTTTTGGGGGTTTTACCACCCAAAGGAAAAACCCGGTTAAAAAAAAAGGAAATTGTTTTTTTTTCCCCACTCCCCCTGCCCAAACCGATTGGGGTGTATTAGCCCATGTGTTTGTAGGGCCAGCCTGAACAACCGATCCTTGGAGGTAATTCTGCGCTTTGTTTAAAGATCTGTTGCGTTTATGGCTGAATCAAACAGATGTTCCATGTTCCCGGTAAAGAAAAAACCAGAAACTTTTTAAGATTCTTCTTTGGGTTTAGAGGGCTTTTTTTTCCAAAGATCCCATAGAGTAAAAGCATGTTTGGGGACTTTCTTTTTGGGAACAGCCCTTTAACCCCCTGTAGCCTTTTTGGGCTCAAAAAATTCCGGGGGGGAGGGGTGAGAAAGAATTTGGTTTAGTTTTTAGACACTTTGAGAAAAAATTTTTTGTTTGGGTCAAAGGTTTTTTTTAAAACCACCCCACAAAAAGGGCTTTCAATCAGTTTTCAAAAAGGGGCCCAGAAAAGGGTTGCCTTTTTAAAATTAAGTTTTATTTAAAAATTGCATTTTAAAAAAGTAAAGAATTTAAAGGAAACCCCTTTTAACCTTGGGGCTACCCCAAATTTACTTTTAAAAAGGGCTTTTGTTTTGAGTTTCCGACAAATCTTTTCCATGCAACGTAGTCTTGGACTTCTCTGGGAAAAATTTCAGTCTGAAACCTTTACTTTTAAATTTGCAAGGGGAAAAAAAATGTTTACCCGAAGAAAATCTTGTTACCATAAAACGTTGAAAGACCCTTTTTTATTTTGGGTCCCGTCCCCTATTCAAAAGGTTTTAAAAAAATTCTCAAAAAGGGCCTTAAACCCGTGGGTACTTTTTGACTGGGGATCCAAACCCTATTGAAAGAAAAAAACAGTGGATACAATGGAAGTAAAATCTTAACTGCTCTATTAATCTAATATGAAAGTTCATATGCACTGTTTAAACCACTTTAAATTTCCCAAAAACAAAAAAACTGTGTGTTTTTGATGCTTTGGGAAAAGCTATTTCTTCCCGTAGCCCCATTGAAGACAATTATGTCAAAGGAAAAATTCTACTTTGGTTCGTCATTGGGGGAAAAACAAAACTTTTACCACTCCCTGAACACACAATTAAAACCCCGAAATAGAACTTTGTTTCTGCAGTTTTAGCGTTGAGGGTTTTTCCCCAAATTTTCACAACAGAATGAAAGGAAAAAAAAAATTGGGTTTATTTTTTTTTCGTAGCAAAATAGTCCCGGGTATTTATACATTTAAACCAAAACGGGGTTTTTTGTCTTTGTCAACAAACGGGTTTTTTAAATTTAGAAGGTTTTAAACCCGTCCCAAAAAAAAGGCTTTTTTTTACTAAAAGGGAAAATAATCCTGCAGACCAAGCAACTTGATCTACAGCTGCTGGAAAAACTAAAAAAAATTTTTCTGGTTTACAGGTCCTGCACTTTGTACAACTCAGAGCACAAACCCAAAAATCTTGAAAAAATTTAACTAGTGGGAAAGTAGACAAAAGGGTTTGAAATCCGTCCCCAGGTGTCAACGTTGCATACAGAAGTTACAAGCAGCAGACTCAAAAATTTACGATTTAGTAGAAATTTTTACCCGGGAAAAACATTTTCGACCATTTACCTACTTAACCCAAATGGCACGTTCTTTAAAAATGCCCTTTACTTTCGTTTCCAATGAAATGTAAAGGATGGGACCACTGTTTAAAAATGTCCCACACAGTAAGTGAAAATTGATCGGTTTCCCCAAAATGTTCATTCGGACTGTTTCAACAAGAAATTTTGCCAAAGAAAACGAGGGGATCATTTAAACCCGGGGGAACCTATCCCCCAAAAAAACCAGTTTTTTTAAAGAAAAATGGGTCCGTTTTATGATTGGGGGATGGACTATTTTGGGGTTTGGGGCCATCCCCAAGAAAACGAATTTGACTTTGCTGAAAAACTTCCCCTTTTTTTAAATTTAAAGGCATACCCTATTTTCTTTTTGCTTTTACAACATTACCAAAAATGAGGTAAAACTTTTGGGGGGCTGTTTTCGGGAAAGGGGGTGGGGAGTGCTTGGGTGGTTTAAAGGGGGGCCCCAAACGAAAGCGTGAGTAAATTTATTTTCAATTGTTTTTATGGGGGGGGCCTGGGGGCGCCCCGAACGACCCCGACATGCTTTTAATCGTCCTTGAAAATCTGTTTGAATTTTATCAACCCTCCGGGACTTTATAGCTCTTTTCAGAGTCTACTCCCCCCCAAAACCAAAAGGCTTATTTAAGCAGATCGTTCTTCAGAACAACCCGGGTTTTTTTGCAAAAAAAAACCTTGGGCCCGGCTTTAAGGGTCGTGCGGGCTTCCCCCCCCGGGCCCCGCGCCGGCCGCCCGGGTCCCCCGGTGCCTGCCTCCGGAGGGCTGCCATCAGAGCTGCATATTGGCGACAGTTCCTCCGAAAATCCCCAGCTGCCTCATCACCTGCGGCTCGGGGTTCTATAGACGAGAGAAACCCTCTCTCCAACCGGACAAGAAAGACTCAGCACTTGGCTGGCTCCGATAGAATCAGCCGGCGCCATCTTGGGGAGTCTTTGTACAGGCGCATACCGGGAGTCTTAATCTAAACAATAACAGGAGTAAATTCCGCGGGTCTCCACTCCCTTCCTCGGACTTACCAGGTGTTCCGGAACCCCTCACTGCCGGCTGCTGCCTGCCTTCTCTCGGCATTGAAACAGAGGAACGGCATAGAAAAAGCTGTGGGAGAAGCGGTGCCGACGGATCGCCGTGACAGACTGCAGGGTGCTGGAGACGGTCCCATCAGGCTGCAGCCTTTGCCCAGGTACCGATCCCGCCATCTCCGCGAGCCGCCCCCACACCAGGAACGGCCTGACCTAGAGCCCGCCACTGTTTCCCGCTCCTTCCAGCTAAACCGCTCCGAGCCACGGGCGGTTGGAGGTAAATTCCCCATTACTACATTCTCCCCAAGTTCCCAGTTAACGGAGGCCAATCCCGGACAGATATCCCTACGTCTACCAGGGAGCGGGCCGAGCAGACCATACATATCCCCAGGACTGCTAGAGTTTTATTTTGGCGGGCCCTTGAAGAGGTCCTGAGCGCCATCTTAGACCCCCCCAGCGGCCCTTCAGACAACACAGATCAAGGGCGTCCAAGGAGAGCAACGGCGCAAGGGCTGCAATCGATAGCAGACCCGCACACCGTTAAAGCAGCCACGGAGGCCAGTATTTAAATATTAAGCGATCGGAGCGCTCTCAGCATACAGGAGGTGCAATTAGCTTATTGTTACCCCTGCCGCCGCCGACACTCAATTTGTGGCGGGCATCCAACAATTGGCGGGCTCTCTGATAGGCTGTGGGCGCCATCTTGACCCCCTTATTGCATCGGCATCAGGAACAGCTTCGTTGGGGGGTAGAGGAAACATCCCAGGTGTACAGAGGGGAAAGAGACAACCTGCAAGCCTTAAATGGTTTCCAATCTGCTAAGCATACACCATCTCCCCAAAGCATACAGCTCACTGGAAGCAAGAAACCTCTCCCCCCTCATCCACAGTACTCCCCTCCCCCAAGAAGATCAAGCACAGACCATTTGTCTACAAAGCGTGTACCTGAATGCACAAGTCATATCCAGATTAGCCACCACTCCTGGTGTTCGCCGCGAAGATAAGACTCAGACTGTCTATCTGTCTACAGGCCGAACTCCTGCGTGTTCAAGTATCACAGCTGTGAACTCTGCCTACTACTCTGATTACCCCACCAGGTTCTTAAATATATGTTATAGTGTGTATATCTATTTATACTTGAAATATATTGCAGGATCGTACCCCTCTTGCTGTATTGGGTCGAGACTCTGGTCCTAGTTGGTATTGGGGCTGCGGATCACCTGGGGGGTCACTAATTGACCTGGGACACTCCGGGTGATCCCCACCTCTCTGCCCTGGGACCTGTTACCCTCTATAGTGACCAAAGTCTGGGGATATTCCTTGACAGACCTGTCTTACTCCAACTGATAGGTTCAATAGAGCACACAAATTGCTTTTACTGTGATAACAAACGCTACTATATAACTCTGATATATAGTGGACAAACCGAATATCTAAAGCTGTGCGATATATACTGTATTATACAAGGAGGAAATCTCTACTAATTCCATAAGGTTCCCAGGTACTTTACACTCCCTATCAATCCCATACTGAGTTGAAACTTGAAACAATATAAACCAACGCTCTGTGTAGGAAGCTTTCAGAGTAGGGGATCCCTGTACTCCCTCATAGAGGGACCGTCTGTAGGAATAACCTTCTTGCAGCTGCTCAACAGCCATTTCAACATATGTACATTGTAAAGTAATTAATTCCAACACACCAGATAACCTCTCAATACTGTCACCTATACATACTGTATATTGAAATCTAGGGAATAGTGAAGCAGTCTACTATCTAGACCATCTTCTGAAAGATAGGGGCGTCCAGGCCCACAGCTCACCTATAGCTATTGTACCTATACCTTTGATAAGTGAAGAGCTAACTCCATCTAGTGGCAATTGACCAGTATTACAATCCACCTTTTTTCTATCATACTCATAAGCCGAGTAGTACTTTCTTGGAGTCAAGTGAAGTCCTTCCACTATTGAATAAATTGTGTTACCTGCCGAAAAATGCGAGGTATTTTCCAAACACAGAAGATGGCCAACCTTCCATCTGACAGGATTAGTACAGATCCTCCTTTTACCAACGTGGGTCTTGATGTATTTGGTCCCTGGGCCATAGTTTCTCGATACACCAGAGGAGGTCAATCCAATAGCAAACGGTGGGCAGTTCTGTTCACTTGTATGTCCACCCGAGCTGTTCACATTGAGGTAATTGAATCTATGGATAGTTCAAGCTTCATAACGCTCTTAGGCGCTTCATTGCCATCAGAGGACAAATTCCTACAAACCTGGATACACTCAGTGTCTAAAGATATCTAAGTGAGCAAGGTTGTACTTGGACTTTCAATCTACCGCACTCTTCTCATATGGGTGGAGCTTGGGAGAGAATGATAGGGATAGCACGAAAAATCCTGGACTCTATCCTATTGCAAGTTGGTACAGCAAGGCTCACTCATGAGTGCTTAACTACCTTTCTAGCAGAGGTTTCAGCCATCATTAATGCCAGACCTTTAATCCCAATTTCAAGTGATCCCGAAGATCCAGCGATCCTTACTCCTGCTATGCTGCTTACTCAGAAGACTGGCATTGTTAATCCTCCTGCAGGAGAATTCACATCTAAAGATCTTTACAAACGGCAATGGAGACAGGTTCAAAGCCTCGCTAATACCTTTTGGGACAAGTGGAGGAAACAGTACATCTCCACTCTACAACCAAGGAATAAGTGGCAAACCACCAAACCTAACCTCAAAATTGGTGATGTCGTTCTTATGAAAGACTGTCAATCCCATAGAAACGAATGGCCTCTAGGACTTATCACCAAAACCCTCCCAAGCGAAGACGGAAGCATACGCAAAGTAGAGGTCAAGGTGCATAGGCAGAATGAGACTAAACTGTTCCTCAGACCAGTTACTGAACTCATATTACTGTTTTCTCCTGAGGACTCTGTTAGTGGCATCATTTGACGCCAGGCGGGGAGTGTGCTGCTCATAGACACATATTAATGTTTACTTGTAATTCAAGATGGTTTACATGCATTAGTTAAATAATTAATGCCTTTGGTGCCACCTTGTGGCCTTTGTTTGTAAGGTTTCACAAATGTTATTGTTTCCTGTTTAAGAGGAAGTTCTTTGCATTATGGGTAGATGACTCATTTCACCTCATGTCTGCACAGAAGAGGACATCAGCCATCTCATCTCTGCTCTTGTTGAAGCATAGTTGGTAAGCTGTTCAGTTGTGGAAATGTCTAGCTATACCTAGCTTCATAAGCACTGCTAGTACAGTTTAGAACTTGTATGTAGTTACGACAGATTATAATGTGCTGTTATTTAGATAGACCTAGGCATGTTGTCCACCATGTAATGTTTACTGTATTTCTACCTTGTACACTGTTTTTATGTTTGTTACAAACAGCATATGTGTATTCTAATGTACATTTTTGTTTGTCCATCAGTTTTACCCGATCCTACATCCTGTTAATAAAACTACAGACTTCAAACACGGTCGTAATTATTGACAAGTAGGAAGGCGTTTAGCTGCCTGTCGAGCTCCACATAGACCCCGGGGGTACGTGAAGTGGGGGCAGGAGAATGCCAGTAAGCTGCCTCTAAGGCTGCAGTATACTTTCAGGGACTCACCAGTTATGCACATAATCTTTCTGCTTTACAAGACATTAGTGCAGCCTCATCTAGAATATGAAGGGCAGTTTTGGGCACCAGGGATGAAACCATCTGAAGAGGAGAAACCACAGTAATGAGATGTGTAAAAGCTGTGACATTACTGAATAATGGGAATGAGCAGCTTCTACTTCAGGATAGATCCTTCCATGTGGCCACAACACATTGTTCTGTACAATCCTTGGGGGAATGTTGGTCCTGTCTGATCGGCCACTTAGGAGACCCTTCTTCTTTAGTACAGATTGGTTCCTGCCTTCTGGGGGTTTGACCTTCTCCTGAATGTAGGATAAACTCTGCTCCTTGTTGCTTTGTAACAAGTCCCTTTCCCCCCCTCCCCCATGTCCACTGGAATTTGCATACAAACAGAGCGCACCATTTTGGATGTATAAATAAGAGGTTATATTTGTGCTGTTGTCCCACCTCCATTGAATTTGCCATACAATATACACCCTCTACAAGAGTCTTCCTATACAGAGTGCTGCACAACCATCCAAAATATATGTGAAAACATACAGGATGCAGAAAGAAAAAAATGGCACAACTTTTTACTTTATAAAGATTCTTCCATTTGGAAAAATATTTTTACACCACAAATAAGTGCTGCACAATAATACGATGCAGTCACAGGTGTCCATGTCCTTCAAACTTACTGTCAATTCAATGATGGTATAGACACCACACATAGACCCTATGCACACCGAGGTCTCAGTTGCCTATTAAAGGAGTTCTCTTGGACTAGCTTTTATTTGTTATATAGCTCAAAACTTAATTATATTGAAATTTGTAATTGATACTCATTAAAAATTATTTACATGTTCTGCAAAACCAGGCAGAGAACCCTTTACTCCCCTCATTCCTACATGCCATGTAATGTCCATTGAGGCCATGTCATCACTCAGTGGGTGTGCTTTGAAGCCAAGCTCTGCTCAGACACACTCCGCTGTAGTTGGTGTGACCCAAGCAGAGAAGATCTGGCTGCCTCTAGTAACTCATCAGTCATCAGTAAAGAGAGGTAATGACAGGAATGTAATCATTCTAGTACAGAGCTTGAGGCTGCATGCAAAAGACTTCCATAGTTTAATTGGCTGAATGTACATTAGGACCTCTGAGATTATCCAGCAGCAGTCAGAAAAAAGTCTGCCAACTGCTCTTTATAGAATAGTAGTGCAGGATAAAGCATAGGCTATCCAGTGTACAGGAAAGCTGGATAATGCCACATTCCCCACAGCAATCAGAGTTACAAAGATGGGATAACTGTCTACCTGCTGTGGTGGATTTTCAACACATATCTAGAAATATATAAACCAAATTATATACATTTGTATTTCATATATTATAGGATGAGGAAAGAATGTCTTTTTACCATGTTACAAACTGATTGATGATGTACTACACACATCCTGCTGCAGGCAACCTGTTAGTAAAATGGAGCACAGATGCAGGGGCATGATGTGTACATGTCTGAGAATGATGATGAACAGTGCTAGCAGGATTAGAGAGTGGGTGCAGAGAAGTCCTAGATTGTAACTGCAGTGGATTCTGGGACTTGTGGAAATAGCTGCAGGAGAGCAACTGATCCTCCAACAACCAGAAGGTTTTACTGATCTTATGATGAATAAGGGGGCAAAAGAAACACATAAAGGTTGTGGGATATCTTTACTTTTCCATATAAATGCTGTTTAAAGTGTTCTATGAAACCATTAAACTCCAGGATAACCCCTTTAGGATCTTCTCTTCTAAGCTCCTTTCTGGTTGGTTATCTCTGGCATAATCCACCATATTTGGATCCATGATGTTCCATTTGTGGCTACAGCCGTCTGCTCTTACCTTCTTGAAGCTTCCCAGTATCAACATTATGAGCAAAAAAACTTTTACTCATCAGACTGGGCTCCCGAGCCCCTATAATATCCAGGAGAAGAGGCTGCTACACCGCTGATTAACCAGTTTTAGCATTGACATTTTTTCTTGGGTGTGTAGTGGCAGAAGTGTTGTTGTGTTCAGTGCTAAAGATATAAAGGAGGGCTCCCTGTAATTGGCTCCTGCCTTTGTGGATGAATACGGTTTAGTCTTACCAGTATTATGATGAAAATTTGGTGCAGTCTGTGCTCAGCACTTGGGCTCCGCAGGTTTCTCAGTCTCTAACTTCCATCCTTTTTCCAGAGCCGCACTCAGGCCTCCACTTATCAGTGCCTTTTCTGTAGCCTATTGGTGTTTCAGTGACTGCTCTGGTCCTTGGTGCCCTCCGCAGGCCCGACCATCACTACATCCAGGGATTTTACTCTCTGATGACAAATTCTACTCTTTTATATAGCTGCAAGCTGGGTGAATTTTCATGTTATACCTTCTGCACGTGGACAAAACAATGGTGTGTGCGATTGCCGGGCAGATTTTGGCAATACTACAGTTTTACAGGCTAAATTGTGCAGCCATTGGCCTCTATATATAAACAAGGAGAACGTAGCTGATGTGGGCGGGCCAAGTCTGGATGTAGGTGGTGCCGGTACTGTTAGTACATCAACTGATAAAATAAAGATCAGTATCAGTGTAAAAATGGTCCAAGCCAAATTAAAATAAAAACTGAATGTGAGCAAGACCCCAGTCCCAGATGGCTTTCCCCCAAGAGATCTTAAAGAGCTCAGCTCGGTTATCTCTGTGCACCTGTACATGATATTTAGAGATTCTCTGATGACTGGTATAGTGCCAGGAGACTGGCGCAAGGCAAATGTAGTTCCCATCCTTAAAAAACTCTCCAAGTCTTGCCAAGGTAATTATAGACCAGTAAGTTTAATATGTATTGTTGGAAAATTGTTTGAGGGGCTCATAAGGGACTATGTATAGGAATATGAGGCTGAATATAATATTACAAGTGATTGCCAGCAGGGATTTACGAAGGACAGAAGTTGTCAGAACAACCTTATCTGTTTTCATGAAGAGGTGAGTAGAACTCTGGATAGCGGGGCTGCTGTGAATATGGTGTCCCAGAGCCCCGTGTATCCTCCATGTAAGGGGCGTATGAGACTAAAGTGTCTCAGGGTCTTGTGTATCCTCCATGTCAGGGGCAGCTGTGGATATAGTGTTTTTAGACTTTGCAAATGTGTTTGGCACTATCCCTCATAGCATCTGGGTACGAATAATCTACAAAATCGTATATCCTAGGAGGAAAAAAACTGGGAGAAATACTTGTTGAGAAAGATCTGGGCATTCTTTTAGATCATAGACTAAAGTACAGCAGGTAGTGTCAATCAGCTGCCTCTAAAGCAAGTAAGATATTGGCATGTATTAAAAGAGGCATGGACTCGCAGTACAGGGATGTATTTCTACTGCTGTATAAAGCATTGGTGGGACCTCACTTGGAATATGCTGTTCAGTTCTGGGCTCCAGTTTATATAAAAAGATGTAGTGGAGCTAGAGAGAGTGCAAAGACGAGTAACCAAACTTTTAAGGGGAATGGAGCATCTTAGTTATGAGGAGAGGTTAGAAGAATTTAACTTATTTAGACTTGAGAAAAGATGCCTCTGGCGAGACATAATTAAAGTATGTAAATGGCCCCTATAAAAAGTATTAAGAAAAGCTATTTCATGTAAAACCCCCTCAAAAGACAAGGGGACATTTCCTTTGGCTGGAGAAAAAAGGATTCACTCTCCAGAGGAGAAGGGCGTTCTTCACTGTGAGAACTGTGTATCTGTGAAATAGCCACCTGAGGAGCTGGTCACAGCAGAAACAAGTGAAGTTCAGGAAAGGTTCAGCTACCTACCTGAAACTAAAAAATATTAATACACGTGTAGCCATGTAAAATTCTGGATCCTTTTTTGGTGGCGGCTCTGGGGTCTTCTCTGGGGCAGATTAATTCTTGTTTTGTGGGTTTTAGGGCATTCACCAGTGGGGAGGTTGGGCTTGAAGTGTTTGTCTCCCTCCCTTCACCCACATTTTCCCCACCCTTGGTTGAACTTGATGGACATATGTCTTTTTCAACCGTAATAACTAAGTAACTATGTGAGCCCCTGAAACAGCAAACTGGTGACACCAAATCAGTTGTGGTGAAGAGAAAAAGAGGACGTCTAATCCCGAGTCATGGACATACATGGGCACTACTCAACGATGCAACATGGTGGTGACACCAGTGTATGTTACTCCACAGCTCAATCACACTCAGGCTATGAACTGGAAACACCACACACCTCGAAAAAGTTCAAAAACTGAGGAACACAAGCACTGCCACCACATGTATGGAATGGAAGTGGTGAACAATATGGAATGATTCTTATGGTTGATGTAAGTAATAACCTGCACATAGTAATTAGAAAATGATACATTATAACATACAACATATAACATTCCGGAACACCTTATACCAAATATAGTTGTGGTCCTCAGCCTCAAGGAAAATACTTTACTATTTGGATTAATGTGTTAATATCTGACTGGCTCTGTGCCGGACTCGTTATCTCTTTTTATATGAACTTCTATAAATAAAGCTGTGGAGGAGGTGGGGGGGAGGAATTTGCCTCAAGGAAGAAAAATCAGATTCCGGACACTGAAAACTTCTTCTGTGCATTTTGAATCTTTTACTCAAGTGCGCTATACTAACTAGAAAACCAAAGTGGATCCTATTAGACAATTTCAGTCCGACCTAAATAATTACTATAACAATGGAATATAAGCAATAAGACTTAAAGTTTGTATGAGCCATTTAACACCACAAGCAACCACTAAGGGGATGTTCACATGAATTGTTGGATCCGTTTTTTGAATCCAAAAAAACGCATTCAACAGGGCTGCATAAATCATATCCAAAATGCATCCAACATGTGTATGTGTGTTTTATCTGCAGCAGGATCACACCCTATAGTTTTAAATAGGGCGTCTGCTATGACAATCCTTTGTACGGATCTGAAAGACGCATATAAAACGCGTTTCAGCGATCACTCGTCTGAACGCCGATGCTTGTTTTACAATGAAGGCAATTGTAAATCACACTGCACACTGTTAGATGCAGGTTTGGGTCCGTCTAGGGCCTGAAAAACAGATCCAAACACGTATCTAAAAATGGATCCAACGTGCCGTGTGAATATCCCCTTATACTATATAGAGATGGTAAGGTTTTTAGGGCAACCAGACAAAACCATTAACATTTCAGGCTTTAATCCAGGGATTATTTTGATGCCTTATTCAGAGTCAGGAAGGAATTTTCCTCCTATATGGGTCAATTGGCCTCCACCTCATAGGAGGTTTGCTTTTCTCTGGATCAATACTGTGGGATTATAGGGTGGACTCTATGGACCTGTGTCCTTATCTGCTATGTAACCTGAAGGTCCAGAACTTGGTTACAAAATATGCCCAGAAATACAACAGAAGACAAAATGTGCAAAGACTCAGAAATAAGAGATGGAATAGAGAATAACAGATCATTAGTGATTGGATCAGTGAGAGATGCCGCTGTCTATAGTAGACATGATCAGTCTATGCTCCCACCTGGAGTCTTTTGTAGACATTCAGTCTCCGTCCCATCATTCACTTCTCTCCCTCATTACAATATCTTTGTTAACTACTTCCCGCCGCTGCCATTTTTCCCTGACTTGACTTTTTTTTATTTTTCCACTAACATAGACCTATGATGGCTTTTTTTCTGCAGGACAACATGGACTTTCTAACGATGTCATTCATATTACCATAGCATATACTGGGAAGCCGCAAACAAACTCTAAGGGCGACATGTATGAAGCTCGCCGGGTCGGGGCGCGCTTTTCCGCCAGTTTTCCGGCGAAATCTGCGCCTAATTTATGTCGGGGCCGGGACGCGCTCATACATACTATGTAAAGTCCGCCGTGCCTCGCCAGTGTGTTAGGCGCAGTGCGGGACTTTGGCGCAGTGCGCCGCTGCACCTAGGATTTGGTGCCGGAGGTAGTGCGATCATACATGCGGGGAAAAGTCCGCCGCGCCTCGCCAGTGTGTGGGGCGCAGTGCGGGGACAGGCGCAGTGCGGCGCTGCGCCAAAGATTCGCCGTCCGAGGCGGCGCGCTCCTACATGCGGGGTAAAGTTCGCGGCGCCTCGCCAGTGTGTGGGGTGCAGTGCGGGGACTGGCGCAGTGTGGGTGTGCGCCGAAAATCTGTTCCGATGCGAGACAGGCTGGAAAACAGCGAGAAATCATTCCACATGTCGGTGCGGAGTATGAATCAAAAATCGCCTTTATAAAGGCAGAAAACATTCTCAGAAAAGAGCTCAAACCTCAAAAATAAAAAATACATAAAACAAAATCACTTTCCAAATATCCTAATTCAAGAATTAGGATATTGGAAATTGCCGGGAAATACAGTAATTCAAATTCTGAAAGCTATTCTCATTGGTCGAAAACCTATCCCTAATGGTTTATTTAACATCAGGTAATTACTCCATCGCACATAAACAAAAAAAGCCAAAAAATGGAGTGCGTATGATAATTGTGTGCAATATAAAATTTAACTTTTACTTCACAATTTAAAATAATATGCGGCTGAGCATTAAATACATAAATCAAAAACACATATAAGTGCCAATGACAAAAAGGCGCACTAATAACTACTAACTCTTGACGAGTCACTGGGGGTCTCCACGCCAGTGTAAATTACCAGAGCACTCGCCCTGACAAGGGCGACCCCACGCTGGTATGGAGACTTACCCTGTAGACTCCAATCTTACCCTTACGTGGTAATCATGCAATGTCCCAAATGTTTCGACCCACCACAGTCTCTTCAGGGAACCAATGAAGTGATGTATATAATCTAGAAATGGAATCAAATAGTTCAAAATAGAGGGTATAAGCAGATGAAACTACCCCCATTTTATACTGACCCATATTAGATATATCTAAGATGACAGATCCATATAGTACAGATTAATGCATGTCAAACTGTTGCTGGGGCACATGCAGCCATATCATGGGTACATGGAACACAAGTGATGTTTATAATATAAAATGTCCAATCACTTTCCATCATACGGAAAAAATGCAGACCCCACAGCAACGCAGATGCACGTTGTCAAAAAAGAAAATCAGTACTTACCATCAAGGAAAATTGATGGCATAACGGTACCCAAAGACAGCTTCTTGGGAAGCATTGATGTGGAGTCATTCTACACCTCTATTCCACATGAATTAGGGATTAAGGCATCTGAACATTTTCTTAAAGGGAGGGGTCAACAGTTTGATCTACATAACAAATTTGTGTTGGATCTCTTAATGTTTGTTCTCACAAAAAACTTCTTTCTATTTAATGGGAAACTATATCATCAATTGAGAGGAACCGCCATGGGCAATTCCTATGCCCCAAGTTATGCTAATTTATACTTGGGGTGGTGGGAGGATACAATAGTCTTTGGCGTGAACCCCTTAAACACATTGAAAACATTGTATTTATACAAGATATATTGAGATATTTTTGGGTCCTGTGGGGGGAAAAAAAGAGGAGTTCTAGAGTTCAGCAAAGTCTAAATCAAAACCTATTGGCTCAGGTTCCCCTATGAAATAACCCCACCAAATTAGCCTTCCTGGATGTGATGGAAACAAAAGGACATGATGGGGACTGAAAACCTCCATCTATCGTAAGGAGAGGGCATGAAAACTCACTCCTGCTTTGGGAGTGCAGGTCATCCCTATCCTTTAAAGAAAGGAACCCCACGGGAAAATTTCCGGGTTTTTGGTCGTAATTGTTATCAAAAATAAATTTTATCCATCGGGCAAAAGTATGTTTGAGAGATTCGGGGAAAAAGGTAC
Organism: Phyllomedusa bahiana; assembly: GCA_025379985.1. NCBI lineage: Eukaryota > Metazoa > Chordata > Amphibia > Anura > Hylidae > Phyllomedusa > Phyllomedusa bahiana. The sequence continues at coordinate 18,521 of JAODAL010050765.1, forward strand.
CGGGGGGGGATACTCAAGGGTATATCACTCTGACTCCGCACGGAAGGAAATGTTTTGGCCCCCAAAAAAGAAGATAGATATTTTGATTCAGGAATATAAGATTGATGGAACTTTTGATGCAGCCTCTAGTGAAGCCTAAGATACTAACTAAACACGGGAACCCTCTTAATGGCCCGTTTTAAAAGAAAAAAGTAGTCCGAGACCACCATCCCATTCAGGAAGGGAAAATCTTCAAGATCGCCTTGTGAAAAGTCATTTTGTCCCCCCCAAAGTGATTGAGTGGTTAAATAGGCCAAAAGGCTGCTAAAAGGGTGCGGCTGTATAGGCTTTCCACATCTAGAAACGGGAAAAAAAACTTTCAGTAGCACTAAAAGGGACAGTCATTTAGATTAAACTTTTTCAAAATTGTCGTAAAAAAGGGGGATCTAGCATTCTGTCCATGTGGAGGAATATGTGGGAGAAACCACCCGGGAATTGAAAAAGGAGAATAGGTGAACATCTTGTGATTTTGTAACAAAAGAGCACCCCAGTATCCAGACATATCGGGCCCAACATGGAGGAAATTTTTTAAGGATCTAAAAATCATGGGAATTGATCTTTTTGTACCCAATAAAAAAGGAAGGGTAATTTTGATATGGATCTCCTTAGACGTGAAACCTTTGGTTTTACCTTTAAAAACTAACCCCCACACGGACTAAATGAACAGCAAATTTTAGTTGCTATTTAAAAATGTGTAAGCAATTTGGGGTTTGTTATGCCATACGGTTTTATTTTTGTATCTCCCAGCTTTTTTAAAAGCAACTCATACATATATAATTGAGTCAAGTATGTTTTCCATTTTCCTCTTCTGCTATTCCTCTTATAACTAACTATGTACTTTGGTTTTTTTTTAAATGGTGTCATTGTATATCACTGCATACTTTGTGTTATATCATACTATCTGTGTATATCTGTTCCATCCGATTACACCCGGAGGATGCCAAACAAAATCTATTTTACATTTGGTCTTTGCCCCTTGGGGTCGGAGTTGGATTGTATCGTGCCCTCGAATGGCCCTTGTTCTTTTGCACATTGTACTTAAAGCACTGCGCCGAACCTCTTACTGTCGTTCTTTTATTATAAAGTGGGACGGAAGTGGGTGTTCGACATTTGGCAAGTGGGCGGAAGTACGTTGTGGGTATAGCGGGTCACACATACCCGCACTCAGGGCGGAAATAATGGCCGGACTTTGCGCCTGACGGCGGAAGTGAAGGAGGGCGGAGTAAGCATGTGACCGGGTTAACCGGGAAAGCTGTATACATCCGGCTCCCGTCACTTTTTAAGGTGCTTTTTGCATTCAAACAAACGGCGGGCACACCCTAGCCCTTGTGTGTTACATGAGCCATGCTCTTGCCCGCATTAAAAGTAATCTACGACCCTTGTGTAAGTATGATTTTTTTTTTTGACAAAATGTATCTGCGTTGTGTGGGGTCTGCATTTTTTGTATATGGAAAATGATTGGAATTTTTTATTATAAAATCCTTGTGTTCCCTGTACCCATGAATGGTGCATGTGCCCCCGCAACATTTTTTCATCTTAATCCCGTACATATGGATCTGTCATTTTGTATATTAATATGGGTCAAAATAAAAAGGGGGGAGTTTTCATCTGTTATACCCTCTATTTTGAACTATTTGATTCCATTTCTAGATTTTAACACTTCATTGGTTCCCCGAAGAGACTGGTGGGTGAAACATGTTGGGACATTGCATGATTACCCGTAAGGGAAGATTGGAGTCTACAGGGTAAGTCTCCCCTACCAGTGTGGGTCGCCCCTTGTCGGGGGGGTGTTGGTAATTTACACTGGCGTGGAGACCCCAGTGACTCGTCAAAAAGTTTTATTATTAGTGCGCCTTTTTGTCATTTTGGGACTTATGTTGTTTTTTATTTAGTTTTAATGCTCAGCCGTATTATTTTAATTGGAAGTAAAAGTTAAATTTATATTGCCACAATTATCATACGCACTCCTTTTTTGGCTTTTTTTTTTTTGTGCGATGGAGTAATTTCTGTGTTAAATAAAAATTAGGGATAGTTTTCTTCTTCGTACAGCTGTGCTGATAGGTCCCGGCGGATTTTTGGGAACAGATGTAAGTGTAGACCAATGGTTAAAGGTGCTGAGGGGTATTTTCAGATAAGGAATACGTCTAAAAAAACACACACCTTCCTGAGTGTAGCATTCAAGGGTTTGAATAAAATCTATCGGGAAAAAATCTCGCGGGGTGGGGAAAAAAAAAAGTTTGGAAAAAATATATAAAAAATCAATAGTCCCAAGGGGCCAAGAATATCTTAACACCCCCGGGCCCCCCCCCCCTTAAACTCAAAAGTCTTGAGTTTGTTTCAGAATGGGAAAAAGAAGCGACCGCTAGTTCTTTGCGGTTCATGCAGCTTCTTTTAACCAAAGAAAGAGCTAGTCTAGAAGGCATCAATAATAAATTGAAAGAACTGATTACAACTGTACGGACCTTTGAAAAAGAGACAGAATTTGTGACTAAAGAAAAACAGTTACAGAACTCAATAGAAAAATTTCAACAACATATCAAAGACCGTAAACATAAGCAATTCATTAGGGATCTTGGTGACTTCAGAGAAAACAAAGCATATATATTTTCAGGTTTCAAACACGACAGGAGAGATACTGACGCAATCTCCACAAGTGATACTGATATTTCAGACTCAGACTTGGAGGGTAGAAATAATAGGCAGTCCCCTAATACACTGGGACAGAGAGGACGTGGGAAAGGCAATAAACGTAGAGGCCAACAAAAGCCTTTTTTAGCCCGCCAATACCCATCGAGGGTACGTTCAACTCCGAAATAACCAAAACTGCACTAGTAAAGGACCAACATCAAATAGTAAACTTGTCATCATATGTCCTAAGTGAACACGAAATGAATATCCTAAAGAAAGGACTTTCGTTCGTTCCAACAGGAAAATTTAATCTATTCAATTGGATAAAGGATATACATCTTTTTGGGCGAAAAATGCGTTGGCAAAAATATCACGCCTTAAGAAATAGACGTGAGTGTCTCGAACTAGGGATAAATGATGACATGCTAGAAGATGTCAGACTATTGTATAGTCTGGCAGATGACAACATACATAATGGAAAAGGTCCTTTTACACAATTGTGCACAAAAAATAAGAAAATGCCCCCATTGGGAGATCTATCTTGTATAGATGTTTTTGTTTCCCAAGTCACCAGAGATTTAGAACATTTGAAAATGAAGGGATATTCTAATTGTACCTTCAGGGAAAAACAGGCAATCATGAAATTAGAACAAAATCATGAAATAGTTATAAAACCCTCTGATAAGGGGGGGAACACCGTTGTAATGGATCACACAGATTATAGGGACATGTGTAAGAGACTTTGTTGATCGCATGTTATAAAAATCCTTAAAAATTTGTTTTCCCATTAAAAGAGTAAAAACGAAAATTATTGGAGATTTTAAACTTTTTCAAAGGGACCAAGGGTTGTTTTGTGCCCTTTAAATTTTGATTTCCCCTTATTCCCAAAATTTCCACAAAACAGCGACATTTTAGGGTCTCCCCAAAATTCTTAAGGGGGGAAAACCCCTTTGAAGGGGAGCCCCAAATAGTGCCCGGGTAAAAGGATCCTTTCACAAAAAAAATTGGGGGGTAAAACCTAGATCAGGCCCTTAAAAAACCATTTGGGGAATCCCTATCGTCATTACTGGGGAAAACACGGGAAACTTCCAAAGGAAAATTGAGGGTTTAAGGGTTCCCCAAAACAGTTTTGGGAAGCATTGATGTGGGCCCACTCTACACCTCAAATTCCACATAAAAATTAGGGATTAAGGCAACTGAACATTTTCTTAAAAGGGGTCAACATTTTTGATCAACAAAAATAAATTTTTTTGGATCTCTTTAATGTTTTTTCTCACAAAAAACCTTTTTTTTATTTAATGGAAACTATATCATCAATTGAGAGGAACCCCCTTTGGGAAATTCCTGCCCCCCAAGTTTGCTAATTTATACTTGGGGGGTGGGGGGAATTTTTGTCTTTGGCGATAAAACCCTTAAACACATTGAAAAACATTGTTTTCTAAAACAAGATATATTGATAAAATATCTTTGCCCTGGGGAAGGGGGAAAAAAGAGGATTTTTCATAGGGGTTCATGCAAAGTCAAAACCCAAAAAACTGTTTTTGGACTCGGGTTTAAACCTATGAAATAGATCCCCCCAAATTTAAAGCCTTCCTGGATGTGATGGTAACAAAAGGACTTTGATGGGAGACTGAAAACCTCCTTTTAAATCGTAAGGTAAGGGAAATGTAACTCACCCCGGGCTTTTGGGAGTAGCAGCCCACCCCAAACCCTTTAAAGAAAGGAATCCCAGGGAGGAAATTTGAGATTGCGGGGAAATTGGGTTCAAAAAAAAAAATGAATTTACCCATCAGGCAAAAGATATGTGTGAGAGTTTCGGGGAAAAAGAGGAAACCCGGGGGGGTTACTCAAGGAGTCAATCACTCTGCACCCCCGACGGATGGGAAAATGCCCTTTCTGGCTCCTAAAAAAAAAGATAGACAATTTGATTCAGGAATTAAAAGATTGATAGGAATTTTTGATCAGCCTCTATTTGAAGTCCGAAAAAATACAAACTAAACACTGGGATATCCTCTTAAGGGTTTCCTGATTTTAAAAGGCCCAAAGTAGGTCGAGACCACCCATCACATTCAGGGGGGAAAAAGTCTTCAAGATCGCCTTGTAAAAATTTCTTTTGTACCCCCTCAAATTTACCCCGATGGGGCCCTAAATAGACACCCAAAAGGCCCTGTAAAAGGGTGTAGCGGCTGTATGGGCTGGTCCAAATCTAGAAACTGGAAAAATTTTCCCAGTAGACTAAAACGGGAACAGTCATTTATAAATTAAAAACTTTTCATAAATTGTGGGTTCAAAAGGATTGATCTATCGCATTCGATGTCCATGTGGACGGGGAATATGTGGGAAAGACCCCCCCGGGAAATTTGGAAGGAAAATTAGGTAAACCCATCTATGTGATATTCGTAACAAAAGAGACACCCCAGTATCCAGACATATCGGGAGTCAACATGGGGGAAATTTTTTAAGGATCTAAAAAATCAGGGGGAATTTAAAATTTCTTGCCCCCAAAATAAAAGGAAGGGTAATTTTGAATTTTGGGTCTTCTTAGACGAGAAAACCCCTTTTGGATTTACACTTTTGGGAAATACACATCCCAGGGGCTCAATGAAAAGCTAAATTTAGTTCTATTTTTAAATGTGGTAGCATAAATTTGGGCCCCCTTTTTTTATGCCCATACGGATAATTTTCTTTTGAAAACTCCACAGCTTTATTAAGCAACTGCATATAAAATAATTGAGTCAAGTAAAGCTTTCCAAATTTTCCTCTTCTGCTATTCCTCTGTACTAAAAAACATATTTACTTTTTGGGTTTTTTTTCTTTAAGGGGGTTTATTGTATATCACTGCATACTAAAAGTTTTTATTTACATACTATCTGTGTATTTTTTGGGTTTCCTCCCGTTTTCTTTCCAGGGGGATCCCAAAAAAAGATCCCATTTTTTTCATTTTGGGTTTTTTCCCATTGGGTCACGAGTTGAGATTTTTCCCCTCGTGGGCCCTTTTTGAATGGCCTTTTTTCTTGGGGGCACATTTAATATTAAAGCACTTGGGCCCGAACCCTTTTTACTTGTCGTTTTCTCCATTATTTAAAATGGGCGGAATTTGGGTGTTTTGACATCCGGGAAAATTGGGCGGGGTGCGTTGTGCGCGATATGCGCGGGGTCACACATTCCACACTCAGGGCGGGAAATCACTGCCCGGATTTGCGCCCCGACGGGGGAAGTGACGGAGGACAGGTAAGCATGTGGGCCGGGTTAACCCCGGTTACAGCTAAAAAAACCCCAACCCGGGCCCCGTCAATTTAACTGCTTTTGGGTTCAAAAAAAACGGGGGCACACCATTGCCCTTCCGTTTGTCCCATATAAACCATATGCTTTCCCTGACCGGGATTAAAAATAATCTACGACTCCTTGTTTTGGGAAGTAAATGAATTTTCTTTTTTTACAACGTTCATCCCCCGTTGTGTGGGGTCGGCCCCTTTTTTCCCTAAGATGGGAAATGTTGGAAAATTTTTTATTATTTAAAAAACTTGTGTTCCATGTACCCAAGATATGGGTGCATTCACCCCCGCAACAGTTTTACATGCAATTTAAACCCGTACTATATGGTCTGTCATCTTAGATATATCTAATATGGGTCGCCTAAAAAGGGGGGAATTTCATCTGCTTATACCTCTATTTTTGAACTTTTTTTTTAAAAAAAAATTCATTTTAGATTATATAAAACACTTTCATTGGTTCCCCGAAGGAAATGTGGGGGTCAAACATGTTGGGACATTGGGAATGATTACCCCGTAAGGGTAATATTGGAGCTATAGGGTAAGTCTCCAAAACCCGTGTGGGGTCGCCCTTTGGTTTGGGGCGAGTTTCCCTAATTTAAATTTTCAATGGCGTGGAGACCCCCAGTGATCGTCAAGGAGTTAGTAGTTATTAGTTTCCCATTTTGTCAAATTTGGGACTTTTTGTGTGTTTTTGATTTATGTATTTTAAAGTCACCGCATTTTTATTTTAAAATTTTGAATAAAAGTTAAAATTTTTTAATTTCACACAATTACATAAGCACTCCATTTTTGGGTTTTTTTTTTATGTGCGATTGGGGTTTAATTTCCTGATGTTAAACAAATCATTAGGGAAAAAGGGTTTTTTTTTCTGTCCCCGGGGACTAAGGCCCAAAGTTAAATATATCCCGGAGAATCCGGTAAGGGGTTAAAAGCCCCAAAAACTTCCTCGCCTGCGGGGGGCCCGGGTTTTTTCTTTTTTTGGGAAAAAAAAGATGGTACTCTCCGGCCCTATATCGATTATCGGGGACTTAACAAAATCACTATAAAAAATCGATACCCCCTGCCTCTGATCTCAGACCTTTAATACCCGAGATGGCCATTTTGAATATCTCATCATGCCATTTGGCCTCTGCAATGCTCCGGCGGTGTTCCAGAATTTCGTCAATGAGATCTTCCGTGATCTCCGCTACGTCTGTGTTATCGTCTACCTAGATGACATCTTAATCTTCTCTCCTGATCTGGAAACTCACCGCCACCACGTCCGCCAGGTGCTCAAACGTCTCCGTGACCACCAGTTATATGCCAAACTGGAGAAATGTCTGTTTGAACGCACCTCGTTGCCCTTCCTAGGGTACATCGTCTCGGATCAGGGTCTCCAGATGGATCACTCTAAGCTGTCTGCTGTTTTACAGTGGCCTCGACCAGTGGGCCTTCGCTCTATCCAACGCTTTCTGGGGTTTGCGAATCTTTACACAGTTCGTCCCACATTTCTCCACGCTTGTTGCCCGCTGGTGGCCCTTACGAAGAAAAATGCCAACCCCAAATCCTGGCCTCCAGAAGCCCAAGAAGCCTTTGTTCGCCTTAAGTCAGCATTTGCTTCTGCTCCAGTTATGTCTCGCCCGGACCCGCAGCGTCCGTTCGTCCTAGAAGTGGACGCCTCCTCAGTAGGTGAAGGCGCTGTCCTCCTACAGAAGACCTCCTCTGGGAAACTACGTACTTGCAGCTTCTTCTCAATAACCTTCACCCCAGCTGAAAAGAATTCTACAATCGGTGATCGCGAATTACTGGCTATTAAGTTAGCCCTAGAAGAATGGCGGCACTTGTTGAAGGGAGCTTGCCACCCCATCAATATATTCACCGATCACAAAAATCTTCTCTATCTGCAGTCTGCCCAACGACTGAATCCTCGGCAAGCCAGGCATTCACTCTTTTTCGCCCGCTTTGATTTTCTTCTTCACTTTCGGACAGCTGGGAAGAACGTCAGAGCAGATGCCCACTCTAGATCCTCGGACACAGTGGGCTTGTAGCCGCCTCTGCAGCACATAATTCCTCCTGAACATCTCCTCACAGCGGCCCCCCGTGGACCTTCAACTTCTGCCTCCTGGGAAGACCTACGTACGCCCTCCCATGCGGTCTCGTATTCTGAAGTGGGGACATGCCTCATGAACAGCAGGTCATCCTGGAGTCCATAAGTCTCTGCAACTAATCGCTCGTTATTATTGGTGGCCCACTCTCGCTCAAGATGTTAGAGACTTTGTCCTGGCCTGTACCTCCTGTGCCCTTAATAAAGTCCCTCGTCTCAGACCCGCGGTCTGCTTCAGCCTCTCCCGGTGCCAGAAAGACCTTGGTCCCATGTAGCCATGGACTTTGTTACGGACCTCCCGGCCTCCTCTGGAAACACGGTCATCTGGGTTGTGACAGATAGATTCTCGAAGATGGCTCACTTCGTTCCTCTGCCCGGGTTGCCCTCTGCCCCCCAGCTGGCCCAGCACTTCTTTCACCACATTTTTCGTTTACACTGTCTCCCATTGTATATCGTCTTGGATAGGGGGGGCCAATTTGTTTCGAGATTCTGGCGGGCTCTATGTGGTCAGTTGCAGGTTCAGCTAGACTTCTCATCTGCATACCGCCCTCAAACTAACAGGAAGGTAGAGAGTGTTAACCAAGTTTTAGGCACTACATGATTTTTTATCCCCCCTGGTA